>PVLD010016956.1:0-43382 GCA_004027595.1 Dinomys branickii
TAGCACCACAAACACAACCCCTGAATCCAAGAGATCCCCATCCCCCTGAGTAAAGCAAGCCAGAAAAGAAGGACACCAAACACTACTTGGACATAAATACAATGCTTTCATTAATTCAACCAAGTGATCTAACCTCTTAGGGAATTCTTGTCATCCTTGGGGACTCAACTGAAACTCATTCTCAAAGACAATTACCAAGTATCCTTCTTTCCTCTTACACTAACCTATTATTGCAGTGTTTCATTAGGATTATCTGCTCAAAATTTGTCTGACTGGATGTAAACCATCATTTCAATTTGTCAGAAGCATTATCTCAAGTAATTTCTATCTAAAATATTAGCTTTTCCCAAGTGCAGCCCATCTGAAAATTTCATCAGCTTGCCATTATGGTCTACTTCCAAAACATTTATGAAAATAATTACTTGTCAATGGTAAAGACAAAGACCACCCTTAAGCACATTTTTGACCTTTTACTTATGAGGGTCTCTGTCAAAATATAACAGGAAATACCCCTCACCCACCATTGTACCTAAGTTTCTTAGTTGCCCAGGTAATAGTTCCTGTTCCAGTTCTGGTTTCTCCTTGTCTTTAGAAACAGCTGGTCACTGTGATGCACAGCTGATCAATATGATACACATTGTATAAAACAACCCCTAAATGACAAGCTGTTCTTCCTCTGTACTTCCTGCTTGCTTATCTCACATAAGCTCTAGTCCCCCAGAGATCAGGACCTGATATTCTGGGAATGATCCTGATCAGTGTCCTTCAAGGTAAATAAAACTGGCTCCAAATCCTGGATTTCATGTTGGTGTTTCTGCTTGCTGTTGCACATGCAGTCACAAATATCCCTCCTGGCGCTGTGATACCACCCTCATTCCTCCTTATTGTTCTTGGAGACAGTATGAACGACTGTCAGATATTGCCAGCAGACACGAAGGCCGCTCTCAAGGCCCTCTGAGTTAGGCCACCCTGGGGCTCAGAGGAGCCAAAGGGAGTTGGTGCATTCACCAAACAAAGATCCCAAGAGTGGAGCAGCCTCCCGAATGCAATGGTTTATTAAGCATTCATCACATTCACAGCAAGACAGAAGGGAGTTCACCCATGGCATAAGCTGAAAGCTGGAGATGGTATAAGGGCAGGACCTTTCTTCCACCCTGCCAACACACCGCCAACACCACTGCGAACACAGGGGAACCAAGGAGCAGTAGTGCAACTCACAGCGACCCAGAGACAGACACTGGAAGTCACTGTGAGAGACCAGTACAGCCTGTGGGGAAGACAGGGCACCCTAGACGGGCAGAGCGTCACAGAGGGCTGCAGAGCTCCAACGGCAGCTCGCAGAGAGCAGTACCTGGAGCAGGGTCCACAAGCATTGAGCCGGAAGACCGGGCCAAAGAGCAGCCAAAGGTTTCATCTTTTCTGCCACAGGGAGTTTGATACAAACAATCGGCGCTAATCTTATAATGATAAAAAAAAACCTTTATGGGAAAAATATAATTTTTATAAAATATATGTTGTAAGTTTCTCAAAAAGGGCTCATAAGGTAAGTTTTTTGCCACATAGGACACTGGGTTATCACACTACAGGGACACCACACAAGTAATCACACTGGTGTGCAGGTTGTATGGTTATCACAGGAGTTACAAGCTCAGTCAGACTCAGTAAGTTTAGAACCATGAAAAAGCATAAGATGGCTTCTGTCCTGCTCATATCAGTCAGATCCTGGCCAAAATTTCAGTGGGTTATATTTTCATCATGCCAACAATATCCAGATCTCTCAACCTTAGTCTGCTCTTTTATATGTAGTTTCAGCTGAAATATATATTAAAAAAACTTTGAATATTACTCTAAAGAGTAAATAAGGACCTTCGGGCTGATGTCACAGGATCTTCCTCAGATTAGCCCTGAGGGCTATGAACTGCCCAAGGAACTAGCATTGCCATGTACAACATCAACAAGAAAGGGCCCCATTGAAAAAATTAAAATCCATATACTAGAAGGAAAAAGTAGAAGAGGAGAAAAGGGATAAAGTTTGAGACTGCAGGGAGAAGCGGGGTGAGCAGACCTTGTACGTCACCTTGGGGTTGGGAACTTTTTCCTGAGCCACCAGCTGATGTTAAACAGAACAGGACAGCATGATCAGATTTGCATTTTACAGAGATCACAGGCAAAGGCTATTCTAGAGTCCTGCTTTGACAGGGAAGTGGGAATAGGTGACCTCAAAGGTTCTATCTCATGCAAAGTTTTTGGTTCAACCAAAGAGGTTACCTTCTTCCAGGGGGATGTGCAGTTTTTGTTTCCTCATAAAATTATCTCGCTTCATCACTCCCACTGAATGTGTGCTTGTGGGTGCATTTAGGTCTGTGTGTGTGTGTGCTGGAGAAGGCACTGGCATAACTCACATCTCTATATCCATGCCAGTATATAAACTGCTCTCAGTGTCACTCTGCTCTTCCTGCTCAGCAAGTCAGGCTGCTGGGAGCTAATCAATGAGCCTCCAACTCCTGAGCTGTGAACCACACAAGTGCCAACTACCAATGTTGAAAGAATCAAGGAAGTGACAAAAGTCAAACAGAGACTTGATTAGAATTTCATTTTTATGAAGCATAATGTGAAAAAACATATAACAGATGATTAGGTGACAAATTCAGAAACCCTCATCCCACTAGTTAAGAGTTCTTCATAATCCATAAACAATGACTGCGTGCCATTTCAGGGTTACTATCTAACAGGCCCACTCGATGACAATCTAATTTTCTAAAATCATCTACTTTTGCTTGATTTTGCTACTTGAAATGTAAATTAAGGATTCATGCTCTAAGAAGTGACATTTACTTTACAGAAGCAATATTATCTATTCCAGAGAAAATAAACAATAGCTTCAAATTCTGTCATTTATTGTACTGATAGAGATTAAGCAGTTTGTTTCTAACCTAGCAATCTAATTTAGAATTTATTAAATTGCCTGTGAATCCTCAAATGCTCTTTGGACCAACTTTAGGATTTTACTATTTCTCTCATCAGTTAATGAGTTGAGCAGTATCTTTGACTCCTTCATTCTTGCATTTGCACAATAGCTCTATCTTCACTTTGAAAAATACTCTTGGGTTTCTTAGCACTACATAATTTAGTGTTATTATTCATGGCATTCCACCTTGCTGCTGGGTTTTAAGGTCTGAAGGTTGAGGGGTGTTTCTTCACAAAGTGGGTCTTTCTTCCCTTTGTCTGTCTCTTTTCCAATGTTGTTATGAAATGGAGCTGGTCTGGACCAACTGGTATACCCCGACTTATAGTGTCACAGAAGGTAACAACATATATAAGAGGATATTTATATATAGGTAAAAGAAAAACAAATCTTTTCTTTTCCTCTCCACTCTCTCTCCTCCATTTTTACTCCTGAAATTTTTCCCAAGGCAACGTATGTACATACATTTCATAGAAATATCTTCCAGGTGGGGAAAGAGTTCTTGTCCAATATAACAGGTAGAATACTGCATATGCTTAAACCCAAACCAGGATGCCCCTAGCCCCTTCACACTTGTGCCAGGCTGGGGCTACTCTTCACTGTACGCTTCAGTTCCATGTGAGTTTCTCCTCATGTCCAAAGAAAGCGAAGAATCCCCTAGTAAGCTACCACCATACAACTGCTCCTTCAGTGATACTGTTTCACAGATACATGAAAACCAATAAGAAAAAGTAAGACAGCATTGTGGAAAGCTTTCCCAAAGCCTTTGTGTTCTGTGGAGAATTACTATGCTTTCCAACGTGTTCAACATATGACCCATCACCTGGCGGTACTGGGGATCGAACTCAGGACCCTGCACTTGCTAGGAAGGTGCTTATTCCACTGAGCTATAACCCCAGCCCCTATGACCCATCACCTGAAAGCTGGATTTTCCACCATTTTGAGATTGTTGGTTTTTCTCCTTTTTTAAAAAAGAGTTTCATCCCTTCACCACCACATAAAAGATAGGGAGAGGAAACGAACAACCTTGCTTCATTACCATCATGCTAATTCACAGTTAAATTGCTCATTTTATCTAATGCCATTTAGAATCACTTGGTCTTCTTAAAGTCTGTTAGCTGGGTTTTTTTCCTTGCTTCTTAGAAATACAATATTAGTTCTAATCATCTCTATTTGAGGTTATTTTTATTGTTAACATAAATTTTATCCTCTCTTATGTTAGAAGAATTTTGTGTTTCAGAACCATCCAGAAGCTAAGTACTATGCTGTTCTTTTCCTGGCTTTCACAGGACCTGACAGCATGAGCAGCTGTCTTCAAGGCGTATTATGGCACAAAGGACGGTACTTGAGCATGGACTATGCAGAGACTGCCATTAATATTGCAGCAAGAGTCTTTTATATTAAGCTGGTTCCTGAAAATATCTCTGACAGAAGCTGTCAGGCCAAAGAGCCTCCCACAGCTCCAGCCCAGACAAATCCAGGGTAGACGCCTGCTCTCCTCTAACAGTTGTCTAAGTCCTGTGACTGCGCCCACAGTTCCACTGCCGGGCTGGGGGTACCCTTGGTGGCTGTAGCCATGTTTTAGGGCAGGTGGCTGAGGGGGCTGGGGTCTGATCTGCAGAGCAAGAACCCCCCTTGGTCAGAGCCTGGGACCAGCACACAGCACACCAGCAGCTCAGGGCTGAGACCAGGAGGTGGGACAGAGATCCAAGAGCAAAGGGCTGCCTGGTGTTCAGTAAATGAGCTCTCTGGAAGTAATTGAGAGTCAGAAGCAGGATTTTTTTCCTCCACATTTTCTGTGATTTTATTTGTTTACTTAATTACTTCAGCCCCACCTCCTTTCAGAAATGACTAAAGGAGCCTTGCAGTGGTTAAAGTGGTGTCCCACAGAACAAACACCCAGGATACCATTTGCTTCTCACGGATGCAGGTTTGTTTTTAGCTTCCAAATAATTAAGCAGGAGCACACAGTTTCTCCATGCTGAGCCACACCCACAGCAACAACAGTCTCCTAGGGGACAAATCCAGATGATCTCTTCAAGGACCTAGAGGACACTTTATTGAGCTGAGACACAAGAGTTAATCCAAAGAAGGGATGGCTCCTTCTCAGTTCATCTTCCTGTCCTATGGTGTCCCTGCCCTCTCAGCCCACAGGGAAAGAAAGTCACAGACTCCTCTTTGTGGAGTAGCTTATGAGAGGTGCACATGTAGGCAATAAAAGGCATGATCAAAATATATAGTAAATGTATTACAGTAAAAGACACATTGCTATGAATTCCCCTCAAGGTACTCTCCCTTGTTTTCAACACAGTTATCCCATTGTTCTGCCATTTTCTAATGCATTTCTAGAAGTGCTCTCTCAGGCATGTCTCTAGGTGGTATGATCAAAAATGTGGTAAGCGCTGCACTAAATGGCATTCTACAGAAAAGCAAACATTATGGTCCTCTTCCACCTTACACACCAGATCTGGCACTGTCTGACTTCTGGCTCTTCCCCAAAGTCAAAATGACCATAGAAAGTAAACAGTTTCGAATCAAGTCAGGATGCCATGGCAGACACAATAGTACAACTAAAGACATTCACGAAAGAGGACCCCAGAACTGCTTCAGAAACAGTAATGGGATGATTGTGTTCAAAGCAAGGGGGAGGGTTTTTTTAAGGGAGATTAATGGCAATGTGTTTTTCAGTGTAATATTTTTTTAAAAATTTAAGCATTCATCATATTTTTTATCATACCATGTATAGGCAGCACTTGTAGCCTCTTGCCGTTAAGACACTGGCTTAAAAGGGAGCCTTTATTTCCTGTGTAAAGCTCCAAAGGCAGCAAATTCTACACTCTGAAAGCACAGGGTGCAGTGTACAAATGGAAGATAATTTGGGTCAATAGCTATCATGTCCAAGAGAAGGGAGGGCGGAGGAAGAGCTATTCTGAAACTGCAAAAATACAGGACAGTTTTGTTAATTCAGCCACTGTTTATTAAGCATTTCTATGTGCTACAAGCTCTAGACACAAAAATGAACAATGCCAAAGGCGGGTCTCTGCCTGTAAGGAGCACACTGCCTAACACAGGACGTGTCAGTGGAACACAACTGTGCTTTTTTAAAGAAAAGAAAGATAAACAACAAAACAATAGTATAACATTTCCAAACAAAATTGTAGGAGAGTAACAATAGTTAGTACATTGCATATTGTCACCTTCAAAGTAGTTGCTCATAGTGTAAGATATAAGATACAGGCATGAGAAATTGATCAAACAGTATAGGCATTTACCTTTCCTTTCAGTGAGCTAATAGCAATTAGTAGTGTAACTATCTTAACTACCTTTTCCTTTTCCCTTCCTTCTTTTCTCCTTTCCCCAATTCCAGTTTCTCACAGCTGCATTTAACATGGGGCTACGTTCTCCAGTCAGCCCATATGACAAAAATCTTAACAAACCGTACAAAGTCTCACTTGAAAACCCTTTAATGGAAAAGCTAGGTTTTTCTTCGGTAATACAAGTGGCCACCGTTTAATTGGCCCTGCATGAAGCAGTCAGCTGTCTTGTGTCCAGGTTCATGTTTTGTGAAAAAGTAAAACATCTAAATGTTAGATTCTTTTTCAGCATGGAGAGATCTCTACCCACAAAGGCCCAGGAAACAGATCTGCTAGTGAAGACGCGGGTCTTGTGTCTCCCAGCTTCACCCTCTCCTCCTTCTGTAGATTCGTGCTTTGCCATAGAGTTGTCTCCTTGTTCTTTCTCCTCCTCTATCTTCTGCTGCAACCCTCTTGCCTCTCCCTTTCCCCATTCCCTCCGTACTTGGTTTGTAGGTCAAATTGTAGGAGTTAAATTTATAAAAGATGCAACCAGTTGGAAACTCATTTTAAACAACATGAAGATGCTTTGACAGAATAAAATGAAACCAAATGTGAAAGAAGATGATTTTAATGACTTGTGGAGGTCACTAAAGTGACTGCCCTGGACTAACATGTTTAAATATCTTAATTCCAAAAAAAGTTATGACTAAGAACAACCAAGAATGTTCCCAACTCATGCATCAGTGGGGAGACTGGCAAGGCCTTACGGAGGTGCCCCACCCTCTCCATAGTGTGGGACTTGGCCCCCCAGTATCAAGGAACTGTGGCAGCCCACAGGACAAAAACTGAGAATTCTAGCCAATCAGTCTCCGGTTACTATAATGTGATATTTGAAAATACCATATTTTCATTTTTAAAAACCCTGTCAGATAATTTTCAGATTGAATGCATTCAACTTTCTGGATTTTAAATCCACAGTGCTATAAAATCCCAAAAGAGAATAAAAATTGCATGGGAAGGTAAAGAAGGTCTCACAGAATATGCAGCCACTGAAATGAGCCTTAAAGGAATGAGTTAAAGAAAGCTAGGTTCAGGCAGGGAAGTAAATCAAGACTGTGGAAAAATCACAAAAACAATACAAAGATATAAAGAAATCTGCCTTCTACCTCCTTCTTTTTGTCCCCAGCACATCACTCTTGTCACCCAGCAAAAGCAGATACTCCATGGCCTGTTACAAGCATGAGAGCCCAAACTTCATAGTCTGTCCTGTTCTGGTTCCCTGGTAAGTGTGGCTTAGATCAGAAATGACTCCCACAGGTTTTACGTTCAGAGGAGGGGCTTTCAGAAGGTAAGGGGACATAGGGAGCTAGATGGGCAGATAAATAGACGATAGATAGGTAGATGATAGATCAATTGATGCCTTCACAGATGAATGTGCTATTTCCTTGGTGGGGCCTGACTGAAGGTCGGTTATTGGAGGTAAAAACTACAACCACATTTTGTCCCTATTTCCCTCCCCCTCTCTCTTCCTTTTGCTCCCTCCCACTCCCGCTCTTCTTCCCCTCTCCTCATCCCTCCCCCTTTCCCTCTGTGATCTCTTCCTCTCTTCCTCTCCCTCTTTCCTCCACTGTACGCTTGCATCATGCCACTTATGCCATGAAACCAGCTGGCCGCAGACTGAACTCCCTAAAACTATGACCCAAATAAACTTCTCTAAATTGTATGGTCATAAAGAACTGTTCTGGGCCAGAAAACAGGGAGTAGCTAAGACAGTAAACAATAAAAGCATGCGTGTAGTTATTTTAGGGAAGGTGTTAAAGTTGTTGTGATTTCAGTGCCTCCTCTCTCCCATCAAGCTCTCCTCAGTCTGTTCTCTGCCGAAGTGCTGTGCTCCTTGTCCGTGTCCACAGCATCCTGGCACTTTCATGTCACCCTGAACACACACTGTCTTTACTGCAGTGCTTTGGCCCTAGCTTGTCTCCTTTATTTTGACAGCAGAGACATAGTCCTGCCTGTATTCAGCTGAAATCAATTGGTTTTGTCACAAATAGAAACTTTCTGGGGCAAGGTAGAGAAGGAAGAATGGGTGGTTTGTTGTTTTTATTAATAAGCGATGACAGGAAGGAAATACTGGCTTCAGAAATGAGCTCTTTCTCTACCTTTGTCCTGTTTGTGTTTTAAACAACCTCTATTTTCTCTTTGCATGTTTAGAGATGTGTCTTGGTAAAATGGAAATGTTTTATTATGTCAAGTGTAGAACCTGCTCGAAAAGATTGGCTCTACTTTGTAAAACCTGGTTTTCTAATTCATTTTCTTCTTGGCAAAAGCTAACAGAAATTATTGTTGAAACATTCTAGATGTTTCTTTAATATCAAGTTGTCTTTACTATGCAATATTGCCAATTTAAGAGCTAATAAATTTAAAATATGTAGATTAATTTTTTCTTTAAAATGCGTATGTATTTGAAATGTCATGCATCTACATGACTGTTCTGACTTTGTATTGAAAAAAGTGGCCGGACATAAATATGTTGATGTGCTCTGTGTAAAATAAGATTCATATTATTTTTACCTAAACATATTTTCAAACTTTGGTAGCATAAATTGGGTTTATTAATTCATCTAATAAATCTGTATTAAGTTAAATTTCATATATATTACATCTCAGCTTTTTTCTCCTCTAACCAGAAAGGTGGAGTCAATCTTGTTTCTTAGCACCTACATTTATCTCTTTTAATGTTGTTCTTATTTCTCAATCATTATCTCCACAAAGAGCTTTCTTGGACTCTATAGTCTTCCACAGATCCGTGGTCCCTCATTTCAGGAATAACTCTTATCAATGATTGGCGCGTATTAGTGCAGGATAAAAAGAAAAGTTATGAATCCCACTTCCAGCAAAGACGTAATGATACTAGCAATCTCATTCATTTTTGGTGAGAATTAAAATTTACTAAGCTGTGTAAAGAGGTATTAGATACAGCCCAATATAACTGGATGTTCCGTTTCTCAGATGTAAAATTAACCTGCAATATTTTGCAAAAATGATAAGCCACTTCCGTTAGTGGTGCAAAATACAGCTGCTAAAATAGTAGTAGCAGCAGCATGGATCACCCACATGAAGCCTCATTCTCAAAGGGATTTGAGGTCGCTCTCAGAGATAAAGTGTAGAAATATAATTTTTTTAATAACAAGCCTGAAAATCAGGACTAATGAAAACCAAGGATGAAAAAAGTAAGATGAAGCCAGAGCGACACTGAGGACAACACAGTAAACCCTGAAACTTGGAATTAAGCTTCTTAGCAGCCAAGCAGCAGGAGAAAAGGTTAACACGCGTGAGGGACGTGTTCTACTGGCTAGAAAACTACAGCCTTGCCAGACACTTGCGTCCTGTTTGTATCCTACCAGGAACACATAACTAGACTACACCACAGGGGCGCCTCCTCTGGTAGCATCTGCCCCAGTCATTAAAGAGCAGCAAAAGCTCTGTGGACCAGAAGACAGGGGGCGTCCACCTCCACACAGAAATTAAGAGGTGAAGAGTAAAGCTCACACTTCATGTTCACTGGGAAATAAATAACCTTTCCTTCTCTCTGCACCTTTGATATTCTGAAATTTCCAAACAATTATACTCCCCAGTTCAAACAATCTAGATAGCTGCAGGTCAGACCCTTGCCTATTAAAGTCAACCAATTAAATGTGTAACAGATGAGAAACATTACTTAAGAATTTGTCTATTTCCTGACTTTAAAGGGTAACCGGAAACAAAACCCTAGCCTGAGAAGCAGTCATCAAAGGATGGTGGAAATAGCATTTTAAAACTGTGCAGATATTTGTTATTAGGAGTAAAAGTGCCTTTCTTATCCACATGTGATGTCCACTGGACAGTACTGTTTAACCCATAATAATATCAGACCCGTGCCCATTCTCTTAGCTCCTTCTACATGAATCAAACCATGATTCAGGAACTTATGTCCAGTTTATAAATCAGCTAAGCAAGTCATAGTAAATGCTAGGAGAGCAGGTCACTGGCATAGAACCCCATGAGGAGAGAGATCTGGAAGGTTCACTTGGGAGGAAGTTTGCAGCCCTGGGATGAAGGCAATGCTCATCAGCGGTAGGTTGTGAGCTGTGAGAAGAATATCCTGTGAATGGCTGCTTGCTGTGGTTTATGTCTAGATGCCCTCCCACAGCCTCATGTGCTCCTAGGGGTGCTTTCGGGGAGTAGCTGGTTTATGGTTGTGTGATACTAGATCATAGCAGATTGGTCCAGTGATGGGTTTACCGTAGTTCTGGTATGGATGAAGGATTTACTGGAGAGAGGAGACCCACTCTAGGTGTGGGTGGCACCAAACAATAGGCTTGTAGCCTGCATAAAATAAAAAGGGGAAAGAAGAAAGAAGGCTTGCTGCTTCCTGCTTGCTGTGTCACGAACTGTTTCTCCTCTGCCGTCCCACTCTGCCTTGGAGCCAGCCAACTATGAACTGAAACCTCTATAAACTGTGAGGTAAAATAAACCTTTATTTCTTTAACTTGTGCCTCTCAGGTGTTTTGTCCGGGGAATGAGAAAGTAACTAAGACGCCATCGAGGGTGAAAGTCCCGGCTTGCTCACTTGGTAGAATAAGACAACTCACTTCACTCATTCTGTTTTCTCAGCTGCAAATTGTGAGTAATAACAGTCAGTAGCTGTTAGCATAAAAATGAAATAACCGAATGTGGAAAACACCCAGGAAACAGTGTTTAGACCAGGGGAAGTGCTAAGTAAATGGTAAGATTCAGGTTTTCTAGGAGAGGGTAAGACATCAGTAAGTTTCAACTATAGTTCAACATTTTTAATAATTTTTTTTTTTTTGGCGGTACTGGGGATCGAACTCAGGACCCTGAGCTTGCTAGGCAGGCGCTTATTCCACTGAGCTATATCCCCAGCCCCAGTTCAACTTTTTTAGTGTGATTAAATGACTCCATAATTAAATGAAGAGAAGAAGAAGTAATGGATTCTCTCCGCTTCATCATCACCCTCTAAAACGCCTCACATGCTTCTTGGCACCTACTAGTTACTCAATAAATGGTTTTCTTTTAAATGTTTCATGCACCTCACCTAGGGTCCCCTAATATTAACAATCATGGCACCATTAAACAACTTTCAAATCAGAAATAAGCAAATATTTTGGAATAGTTGTTGAATGCATATTTTAAATGACAAAAAAAGGGATTATTACCCATATATTTGAGATTATTTCTTTCAATAAACATGAAACAGAAGAATAATAAATCACCTTTAATCTCACATTCTAAAGCATCAGAGTGCCAAAATTATTTCTGAGAAGGAAAATAATTCCTTCCATTAAAGTGGTGTTTTCCCCACAGACCCATGAGGCAGGCTGTATAACTGCCATGCATAAAATATAGGAGACAAATATTTGATCCTTCAGGTTCATCACATTTGGAACTCAAGATTCATGTTGAGGAAATGAATGTGAGCTTATTGGGCAAAGCAGGATTTATAGCAAGAAAATATATTGGTACAAATTATATAGAACATGAGTTATTTTTTTCTATTGTGAGCAAAGGACATTTTTCAAATCATAGCTCTTTGTTATGAATCTCTATATACTGCATAGACATTTATCAACCAACTTTGTGAAGAGACAGTAAGTCAGGGAGTTACCTAATTTGTGTCAAGAACAAGGAAAAGCTGTGACAGCAGTTCTTTCCCATCCCCGACAGGTGAACAGGCCAACTGTTGCTGATCCACTGGAATTTCCCGCTTCTTTGTTCACTGAAACATTTTCTCCTTTCTGTTGAAGTAATAAATTGGGATCAGTGAGGCAAGTCAGGGCATGACAATTTATGACAACAAATGGCATCTGAAATAATTGTCCAAGCTATATTATGGATAAAGTAACAATCCATCTGCCAGGATTCAAAAGAACCAGATATTTTAAAAGATATATCCCATAATAATTGGAATTTAAAATCACAAGACTTGGACCATCATATAAAATAAATTATTCTCAGTTTAGTTATAGTATTAAAACTTCTTTATGTAAATGATGTCTTGATGGCTTTTTGACCGTGAGTAAGACAAAGGAAAGTGTTCCTTTAACTGAAATGAACATTTTCAAACTTCCTAACTGTATATCCTCTTCATCTCTGTATCTTTCTTCTCTCTCTTCCACTTAACGTCCCATTTGCTTAAATACTGGGCCACAGATAATGCACTAAGGAGAACAGAAGCTGTGGAGCTATTCTGCATTACGTCCGGTGT
The DNA here is from genome assembly GCA_004027595.1 of Dinomys branickii. Lineage (NCBI taxonomy): Eukaryota > Metazoa > Chordata > Mammalia > Rodentia > Dinomyidae > Dinomys > Dinomys branickii. The sequence continues at coordinate 12,527 of PVLD010016956.1, forward strand.
AAGTGAACGAAGATCGCCCTGGAAACACAGAAGCTAAAGCCAGCTTCCATTCCGCCACTCACCTGTCCTGAACTTACGGGCAACTGTTTCAAATCTTTAGGAATTTGTTGCTTTTCTGAGAAAAATGGGGGTGCTGCTACCTCCTCTATGTGGAGATCATCTCTTGATATCTCCAGTTATAATCAGAAAGGCTTCCCCTATGATCTCCTGTTCTTTCTCTCTCTCTCTCTCTCTCTCTCTCTCTCTCTCTCTCTCTCTCTCCTTCCTTCCATCTGGATAAGCATATGTTTTCAAAAACATGCTCTCCAAGCCTGAGACTTGTTGATAGAGTATCAGACAGTAAATCAGGTACACAGAACTTAATTTTCTGGCATGATTCTCCTTTCACCCAAAATATAATAATAATTAGAAATATTTTTCTCTCAAAGATATTTATATAGCTCCAATTCCACAAATATGACATACTGTTTAAAAGCACATTTGAATATCATTTACATAGTTATTGTACAATTATCAATTTCACAGGGGATTACTCAGAGCAAACAGAAATTGAGCCTCTAACACCCACTAAATACTTAGAAACTGCCTCATGTTGCTGTGTGATGATACTGAACAAATATGATACATATTGTCTGATTTCAAAACTTGTGGATTCATTTGATTTTAGAATAAAGATTTTTAAATGCATCATTTTATAGATGGAAACAGGAAACAATTTCCTGCCCAAACAAAATAGAAAGGATGGTTTGACCACAAGAAATACATTAATTGCCTTCTTTACTCTTTAAACTTGGCAAAGGCAATCAGCCTCACATGTAAAAAAAAAAAAAAAACCAGATAACCCTCTAGTAATGATATTATGCTACCAATATTATCAACAGAGGAAATCACAGTACATCTTAAATGTATCCTAATATAAGCCTCAAATAGCTGGCAGTGGGCCCCTAAAAGGAGAAAGACAGCACTTCAGGAAGGGCTTACTGCATGTCTCTCAGATTGATGCATGTGATGATGGAGGGAGGGGTAGACCAGATACTGTGATGCAGAGGTACCAAAGGGTCTTAGACCAACACATTCAGAGAAGTCCAGTGATAGCTTTAGAACAGTGATTCCTGACCACAAGATGACCATCCCCAAGATGATGTGAGAGTAGAGTTATGTCATTTTGTTGTTGTTGTTTTTTCAGAGATGGCTGGCAATCGTTATGAAATTTCATGATGAACACATACGTTAAATAGTATTTTCTGTCAAACTTTTTACTATGCCTTTGTTAAAATAAGCTTATGCTGCATTTTTTACATTGTCAACCCACAAGGAAAACTGTGCTACCTGACAATTTCCCATGAAAATAATTACTTATTGACTGTGTGTGGATGTAAGTATCATAATAGGGAAAAGAAAATGCCAGAAAATACTCAGAGAATAGACTGAGATATGTCACAGTAAGACATACTTGGATTAGTAAAAGGAGAGCACACATTCTAGCCAAGCTACAGGAAAATGAGAGAACAACAACCACAGGTAAAACTTAAGCATTAAGTCAGTGGCAGCAGTTTCAAGTTTAACATAGCTGTTTAGAAGGGCAGGGAGGGAGCAGAGTAAGCACTGATGAAGAACAATACTCAGCACAGGTGAAATAAGCAACATAATGTGGTCCAATATATTTGTTGCTAACCTCGTGGACAGTGCCTGAAATTTCCGTGAGTTTAGTGTGTAGGGTTTGCCTTCAATGCTTAGTTAAGCCGTGTTTGTGGATTTTACTGATGCAGTCATTCCTTTTCTCTATATTAGGCAAGTAGGAGTGAGATAATCCTACTGAGGATGAGCACTGCAAACCAGTAGTCAGGATAGCTATCTAGACATGTTCATGTCCTTTGTAATGAATAACCTGTGTATTAGTTAGCGTTTCATTGCTGCTGGAACAAAATATCTGAACCCCATACTTTAAAGGAAGAAAAGTTTACTTTTGCTCCCATGTTCAAAGTGTTTCGTCCACGATGATGAGCTGGCTCCAAGGCATAAATAGCACTGTGGAAGCTCCTGGAAAAGAAACTTGCTCAGCCCGCGGGATCCAGGAGGGAGAGAAAGTGACAGAGACAGAGACAGATGCAGACAGAGAGAAGTAAGTGACACACCCTCCAAATGTACACGGTGACCCCTTCTCTAACCAGGCCCACCCTCCTAACAGCACATTCATCTAGCACATTCATACGTGATTACCCAGTGACTAACTTAGTACCCCAGTGACCAATCACATTCCAAAAGTTCCACCTTTGAACACATGAAAATTGGGGTGGGGGCATTCTTAATCTAATCCATAACTTGTGAACGTTAATTTTTTGTGTCAACTAAGCTTGGCCTTGATTCCGAAGTATTTGGTCAAAAACCAGTATGGATGTTGCTTTGGAGGTATTTTTAAACATGAGATTAACATTTAAATTAATATACTTAGTACAGATTGCTCTCCATAATGCATAGGTGAACCTCATCCAATCTGATGAGCCCTGAAAGGAAAAAGAAAAAACCCTGAAGTCAACTGAAGAAGAAGAAATTCTGCCTCCAGATATCTTCAAAGATGAGCTGTAGTGTTAACCATTTCAAGTATCTAGCCTGCCAGCCCTCCTTGGAAATTTCAGATCTACCAGCCCCCACAATCATAGGAAGCAATTCTTTATCTCTCTCTCTCTCTCTCTGTCATGTACATCACACACAGAGGCATACACAGAGGTGATCTCCAATTTGCAATGGTGAATTTCAACTTTATGATAGTGCAAAAATGATACATATTCAGTAGAAGTACTTTGGAAATTTGAATTTAGCCTTTGCCCAAGCTAGCAGTACCTAGTGAGCTACTACTCTGTTATGCGGGGCGGCAGCAGCTTCCTGTTAGTCACAACATCACGAGAGTAAACATCTCACGCTCTGCAGTGGGTGTGTTGCTAAACTGTGATGTTTAGTGAACTAAATGCATTTCAACTTATCATGTTTTTAATTTATGCTGGGCTTATCAGGACAACACAACACCATTGTAAGTTGAGAAACATTGCTATAGAGCCATGCAATGCATAGCAATGTTCCAGTCAACAATCAGCCACAGGTACATCAGTGATATAATATACCCTAAGCATGCACAGGTTATGCCACACCTAAATTCATGTGAAATATACACTATGTATCTCCACACAGTTACAAAATAATCTAACAATTCATTTCTAAAAATGTATACCTGACATAAAGCAACACTTCATATACATGAGCATGTGCACACTCATAAGCACAAACACACACACACACACACATCATGTTGTTGTTTCTTCAGAAAACCCTACCACATACCCTTTCAGAGTTTAGATTTAGAATTTAAAAAGAATTTAATTATAATAACCTAGGAGATTCTTGACAAATAATTTTTATTAAATAATTTGAATTATACCTAAATCACATCATAAAACTTTTGAACTAAAGTTTTACTTTAGAATTCCACCAATTCACTCTTATAGTCTTGATTCATGATTATGCTTTTTTCACCTGCTTTGTCTACCATCTGAGTAGACGTTCTAAACTATTATCCATGTTCCCCAACTATCACATTTGTCAAGATTTGCTAACTCCCCAGTCTTTATAGACAACCTCTGCATATGTTCCCTTTCTTGACTTATTCCTTTCTTAGAAAAGAGTATATTATAATGAAAAGAACAAGGACTTTGATGTAAAAAGATGTGTTTAAATCTGAATCTGAAGCAAACACTAGCCAGGTTACCTCAAATCACTTAATTTCTCCAATTTTCAGTTCCTTATATCTCAAAATCTCCACAGAGTCAGTGTGTAGATTAAATGAAGTAACAAATCCTGGCCATATTATTTATGTGAGACAGAGCTGTGCCATGTAACTGAGGTAAACAAGAAAGATCTTGCTTCTATGTATTTTATGGGTTTCCTCACTTTACAAAATCCATGAAAATAAAAAATATCGACAAACATGTAATTTAGGAAATAAATATCTAATATCTTTAGCAGCTAAAAAGAATCAAAGGACTATAGCATTTCAGACCTCATATTTTGTATTATAACCCTTATATTGGTTGTTTTTCTTACCACTAGTATACAATATTCCACACCACAAGTTGAAGAGACAGAGGCTTAATTTGAAAGAGTTGATACATTTCAGTCCATAGTCAACTGGTTCCTAGGAGAAACATCACAGTAGCAGGACACAGCAGAAGAAAGCTACTCACCTGAGGGCAGCCAGGAAGCAGAGAGCAAAGGGGCCAGGAAGAAATAATCCCTCCAAAGTCATTCCCTCAATGACCCACCTTCTAACACTCAACTATGAGTGCATCAGTGGATCAGCCCACTGATGAGCAGCACCTCTATGAGCCAACCACCCTCCAAAGTCCCATCTCTAAACATAGGAGACTTTCAGGAGATATTTCAGGTCTAAATCATAACAACTCATGTATTTCCCATCGCTGGGCACAATATCTAGCATTCACAACTTAAAGGAGGAAAGGTTTGACTCGTGGGTTGGGTGAATTTGGTCCATAGTCAGCTAGCTGCAAAGCAGGAACATCATGGTAGAAGGGCATGTCAGACAAAAGCTGCTTATTTTGTCCTGACCAAGGAGAAGAGAGAAGAAGTACCACCCAGAGAAATGGGTTAGGGACTGTTATGGTTGATACATTGTGTCAAATTGGGGAGTCTAGAGGGTTGGCTGAGTGACTCAGCAGGAAGCCAGGGTGCTTACTTTGTACACATCCTGAGCCTGTGGAAGTGGAGGGCCTGGAGATGATGTGAGTGCTACATGTCCCGTGGGTGGGGGGAGCCTGTTTACAGTGTAAAGGAGGGGAAGAAGCTGCTTTGCCGCCATTCCTCCCTTTTGCTGGTTGTTTTTACTGTGTTCCACCCCCATGAACGTTTTCCCTCCGCCATGTGCCACTCTGCCTCAGAACCAGGCAAATATGGACTGAAACCTCCACAAACTGTAAGCTAAATAAACCTTTCCTTCCTTCATTTTGGGCATTGGGTATTTTGTCTCAGCAAACTAGAAAAAAGTAACCAAGACAGGGACCACATATAATAACCAAAGCCACACCTCCATCACCCAGCCAGACACACCCAGGCACATACTCCACTATTCTGCTAGGCATTTCTTAATGTAATGAAGTTGATGCAGAACTAAATGTCACAATCCACCCCTTGTCAATTTCAGACTCCAAGACATCTTTTTAATCCACTCTTAATATTCAAATAAAGAAAGTGGCAAAATCATAATTCCACCTAACACAATATAATTCTCCTGCTTGCAAATGGAAATGCAATAATCCCTTCCCACAGACTCAACAGTTTCAATATTTTTCAAAAATTCAAGTCCAGGTCTTCTCTGAGACTCAAGGCAAACTCTTAGTTGCATAACTCTGTAAAAACAAACAAAAAAAATTTTACAAAATCCCAAGGTAAAATGACACAGAATAAATATTTGCATTTCAAAAGGGAAATGTCTTGGTTACTTTTCTCTCATTGTTGAGACAAAATATCTGACACCCAGAATTAAGGAAGTAAAGGTTTATTTAGCTCACAGTTTGTGGAGCTTTCAGTCCATAGACAGCTGGCTCCAAGGCAGAGTGGCCACATGGCACAGGACAACTATTCATGGCAGCGGAAGACAGCAAAAGCAACAAGGGAGGAGTGGTGGCAGGCAGCCTCTTTCCCTCCCTTACACTGTATGCAAGCTATCCACCCCAGGGTGGGTGTAGCACTCATATCCATAATTCCAACACTGAACCCTGAATCAATCATAAACTAACTCTAGAAGCCCACCCCATGACTGCATGAGGCTTTTGGGGAATATTCAGCCACAACCATAACAGGAAGAATATGGGGAATAGAAAAGTATTGAAACAAAGCAAGAGTGAAACCCAAGAGAGCAAACATTAAACTCAATAGCTCTATATCTGCAATCTGGGGAAGATGGTGGTGAACTATGAATTTCAAAGGGCTTGGGCAGTTCCACTCCTATGGTCTTGCCAGTTGCAGCTCAAACAACCTTTCTTGTGGGTGGTTTCAATTAACTATCACAGTCCTCCCTTTGTCAACTCATAGATTGCAGCTTTCCTTAGCAGACACTCCACATGCCTTGTACTTCGAACTTCCCAGGGTCTCCACTGCACCTTTGGTTTCATTCTCACAGCTTTATGCACTGCACTCTCATTGGCTCCTTGCCTGGCCTTGCAGGGCTTCCTTTGGAATATGGGGCTCCTCTCTTACCCCACAACTCCTGCATTCTGCATGCCAGTAAAACATACATTACATGAGCAAAACCAAGGTCTGTGATCAGCTGAAGCAGTAGCCAGACACTTGTAAGCTATCACTGTGGTGGCCTCTGAGTTCTGGATAGCTGAGCACAGTGTAATAAATCCTGAGAAATTAATAGTCTAGGAGACTATTCCCAAGCAGGTTTCCATGGGATTCTCTTCTCAAATAAAAGTCCAACACTTTTATAACCATAAGCCTACAAATAAGTAGGGTCTTTCTGATTTCTGAAACAACCTCAATGTGAGTTTTTCAGCTTCTTTCTTGTCCCTGTACAAAGTACTTTGTTTCTTCCATGTGTATTACTCTGTTTCTCTTTACTAGGACACAATACCCTCAACTTAAAGGAAGAGAAGTTTATTTTGATTCACAATTTCTTGCATAGTTGGCTAACTCTAAGGCAGAAATGGCATGGTAGAGGGTCTGGATGAGGGTCAGCTGCTCACATCATGGTGGTCAGGAAGAGAGAGAAGGGGAGAGCCAGGAAGAGAAATACACTCTTTCTGGTCATGCCCCAGTGTCCTGTCTCTACTGACCAGGCGCTACCACCCAACAGCCCACTCCATTGATGAACTCATCAGTGGTTGACTCTATATACTCATGAGTACAGTATCCCCACGACCAAATCACCTTCCAAAGGCCCCACCTCTGAGTGCAGTATTGTACAGGAATATTATAGAAGTAACACTTACTACCATGGAAAAAAGTTCTTCTTGACTTACTTAAGAAATTTCTCAGGGCCTTATAAGAGATCAAAACACTGAGTGGCTAAAGCAGTAAAGGATAGTACATGTCAGAGTCAAAAAGGCAGGGCTATTTCTAGGCACCAGGTGGCCTGCCTACCTGTCCTTGAGCCCACGTCCTGGTTAGATGTGTGGCTCATGAACCAACCTGCTCAGTTCACATGAGCCTAAGGAGCACTTACAAGTGAAGACACAAACTTAATGTCCTAGTAAAAGGACAAAGATCATAATAACATGAAATATCTGCATTTTCCTATCAAAACCTGCCACATAGACTGAAATAGTTTCTTTAGAGTAAAAAATATAATTGAAAATTTTATTAAAATCATATAGATTATTTATATTTCATTTCTTTAGAGAGAGCAGGATGTCTGCCCTGTAAGAAAGTAGCTTCATTGTAGTAGAGATGAAAGAGTGAATTAAAAATGGGTGATGTTGAGGATAGCAAGTACCACACCACAGACAGGGGAGGCAAGGGCAAGACTAGGTGGATCCCCATGGCCTGTGTGGATGAAAGACAGATCAGGCTGTTGAATTGTCTTACACAGACGCCAACAAGAGCAAAGGCATCTCCTGGGGAGAGGATATATGGATGGAACATTTGAAGAATCCCTAAAAGTACATCCCTGGAACAACAACTGTCTTTGCTGGCATTAAGAAGGGAGAAAGGGCTGACTTATAAGTAGTAGCTTATCTCAAAGAAACGACTACATAACAGTCACTCCCTTAATTTTTAGAGCACAGAAATTTCTCATTTTTTATGTGTACCTTAATTTAATTGATTTCATATACTAGAATTCAGATCATAAATGTCTGACAGTCATTGTTTGACAATTTTGTTAGACAATCCTGATTTAAGTAAAATGAGCTTGTACTTAAATGGATATGTTTTTTTGTTTAAATTTTGATAGTAATTCCAATCTAGTAAATATTGTCACAGTTTTCCCTTTGTAAAAATATTGTTAGACTTGATCAATAATGCACAGCTTTTCAAAAAGATGGGTAAGGCCATTTCAAAACCTATTGCGGATAAGTGTTACATTTAGATTTACATAACTAGTTATGTGAATACGTTGAAATACTGGAGAACTCCCTTCATTTTCTCAGAACCAAGCAAGACTCACCTATATTTCAATATTCATTCATGAAGGTAACGGTTTAAGACAAGAAAGCAGCGTCTACTTTATATTTTTGATCCTCTTCTAAATTAATTAAATTCCCTGTATTTACATACTACCTTTTATTCTACTTATAGAAAGGCATTTTAATATGGTATATGTGTAATACTCAAGACAGAACATTTAACACTTCTCAAAAGTTTTTCCCTTCTTTGAATTATACTGTGAAAATTACGAGTCTTTCTTATTTAAAACAACATTAAACTATTTCCTGTTTGCCCCAAGAATACTTGCTGGCTTCCCTTGGGGCTGCAGTGTTTACCTTGCTTGGATTTCAGAATGTGATGTTTTATGTTGTTCCATTGCTTTCAAATCTATCATAGGGACAAATTATTAAACAGTGATTGTCATATACATTTGTTACATTAGGATTAGAGATAAGTTCTGTTTAGCATTAACTCCAAGAACAGTTTTTGCATTTTATCTTCACAATGAAAACCAGTCAGATTTGCTTCAGCTTCAGAGTGTGTTTATGTAAAATTAAGTGAACCCTGGAAGTGAGCTGCACTTTTTCTTTTCTAAACTAGAAATGAGAGGACAAACTAAACGTTGCCTTATTTGAAATTTTGAAGATAAATTTTGAAATTCATGTTATTTGCTCTTAATGAACATTGTTTCTTGGGACTATATTTCTATTGCGGATACACAGTCATGATCATCAAAGAAAAATGTTAGTAGGCTTCATGAGAGGGTTCTGGAAAATTAGCAGCCTTTGCCCCTCTCCATCTGGGATTTATTCTTTGGAATACTTGTGAGGTCACTGGGCTTCCCAGATTGTGAACTGTGGAATTACAGCTACAAAATCATAATGAGTCCATATTCACTCCTAAGCACATATTAAACATGTGTGCATGTGTGTGTGTGTGTGTGTGTGTGTGTATGTGTAGGAGATATAAGTAGGTGCTTTCTTTTTTTTTTTTTTTTTTTTTTTTTTTTTCCGGGACCGGGGATCGAACTCAGGGCCCTAGTGCTCAGCGGCAAGCACTTAGCCCACTGAGCTGTACCTCCAGCCCAGTAGGTGCTTTCTTTAACAAAAATGTTTTTGTTTCCCCTGGAACTCAGTGGGATCCATCCCTGCGAGTTATAGAGATGACTGAAATGATATTATCCAGTAAAGGCCCCCTGGTTCTTCATGGGGTGGTGTTCTCAGCAGCTGAAGTGTCCAGTCATGCCTCTTCACTGCATGTTAAACTTTGCCCTATAATCATAGTCAGTGGACTAGCATGTCTCAGGAGAATGTTGAGTGACTTGAAAAATACTTGGCTACCTGACAAGAAAGTAAAACAGAGGTAAGTGTGTAAAGCTTAACAAAGGAGCATTCAGAGCCTTCCTTCTGGCAGCATCAAAGCAGCAAAGAACACACATATCCTCTTCTCCCGAATAAAACCTGGGGGAAAACATCCTGGAAAATAAATGCCACCAGTCAGAAGTCAGTTACTAGTAAGAAACATGAAGTTTTAAACCATTCACTCTCAGTTTGTTCTCTAAACCATAGCCATTAATAACCTCTGAAAATGTTGATTAATTATCTTCTCTCTGCTTGGCTGGTATTTCTGTACCAAAATGTTCAGATCAGAAGAAAATAAAGGCCTGACAGCTCAAGATTCAAGAAAGTTTGAACTGGAACTCATTTATTTATATTTCAAAATTCTGAGGCAGATTACCTGGAAGGTATCCAAAACCTCAGAAGCCAAAAGTTCTGCCAGACATTTTTTGGCTTGGCAATCAGCAATAGAACATGGCCAGATCATTAAAGAAATCCTGTTCTGAATTCCCTTGAAGTTTCTAAGGCAAAGTTTAAACAAAAATTATTTCCTTCAGAGACTCTTATGCATGATAAGTTTCCATCTGTGCATAAGGAAATAGTATAGCAGATTAGACGTCTTGACTCAGAAAAAAAACACACACACACAAACACAACAAAAATAAAACTAAATTTCAGTTCTCTCTAGGCCCACATGGCTGGGTATTTGGAAAGCAAGAGTCTGTCTGTCTCGCATCTTTTAGTTTTAGGAACGAGATGTTTATTGCCCCTTTGCCTGGTCATGGCTATGTCTGCTGTTTTTCAGTAATACTGAGAGCATAGCATGAACAAAGCGCAGAATGCTGTGTGAGGAAGCAAAGGTGAAGAAAAACAGGTCCTGCTATCCTGAGGCACAGTATAGAGTGGTGGGTAGAGGGGGGATTCCTCTGGGTGTCCAGAAAAGGGAAATGTTAATCAGAATCAAGAGGCAAGGAATAATTTCAGGAAAGAGGGTAAAGGAGAAGTGTTTCTGCTTGTGGGATTTGTACAAGTAGAGAAGATCTTAGAGTATCACAGTACTGCATGAGGTTCCTTCTCATCTATAAACCTCTTGCTCTACTCATTCCTAGCTTTGTCATATTTAAGGGTGTGTACACCCTCAAACCAGAACTGATTACACGAGAACACATATTTCTTGCCTACACATTAAAATCAAGTTGGATATAATCTCTCCATTCTGTACAATCTCCGCTTCATTTATGTGCTGTAATTTATTTTTTCCATCTGCACTGACTCATGGCACCTTTTCTTTAAGTTAGCTTTACCAGGAACAGAAGAAAGCTGCTGGGGCCACCTCTTAATTGAGACCAGTGTTGGAAACAACAGTCCGAGTTGTTTCAGCTGCATAGAAGAGCACTTTCCCACTTTGTCTATGAAGGGAATTATAATGAGAAATTGTCTTTACCAACATAGTGTCCACCTATGGAAAGATCAAAATTCACTAGCATTAATTCATTGAAATAAAGTCCTCTTCTAGAGGCATTGTGCAAGTTTCTGAGAGTGCAGGATGCCTGGCCTCAAGGACCTCAGAGCCTGGAGGGGCATAAAGCCATGTTTAATAATGCAGAGCAAGACAATAGAACTGTACATAAATTCCTGGAAGCGCGGGGACAAACGTGTCTGATGCTTGCATTCTATTTTTGAAAAATGAAGCCATTTTCCACTTGCACATGCACACTCCTATTATTTAGGCCTCTAATTGTAAGGTAGGCTAAAAATGTGCTTTCAACTTTTTGGACATTAACTTTAGGGCAAATATGTATTTATAATAAATCACACACATTAAAAATCAGTAGAATTTTTAAGCCCTGAGGTAATATTGACAAAATGACTGGTTTTATTTACCAAACTTGGATCTGAATGCTTCCCTTTTTCCAACATTCATTCTTTCCAATTCAAGTGTCACCACAATCAAGGATATTTTTTAAAGGTTTGCAATATTTTGAAAGTGATTTTAAATATATACATTGGAAACCAAATGTGTTTTTAGTGATAGCAGAATCCTCACAATGTACCATACTTACCTCCTTTGTCTGGCAAATTCTATCACAGTTCCCACAGCTCAACTCAAATAGAATCTTCAAGGGGGATCTCATAGATTTCCCTCTGTACTCTCATACTGCCTTATGAAAATTTATCATTTATTTAATACAACGAAATCTCAGACACCACTAAACCTATACGTTTCCTCATCTGTTGGGAATCATGGCAAATACTATTTATAAAGTCAAAATAAATTAATATCATAATATATAATAAATACATACCACATATATAGCATAAACCAAGAAATCATAACAGAATTCACTATTATGGGCTTATGCAGTTACAGTAGAGAGTCAACATAGAATCATTGCATAAATTATGTACATAGTTTACTAAATATACTAGAATTTCTACATCCCAGGATGTGTCAGCCTCTTTCATGAAAAAAGTTGCAATCAAACTTTATGAGTCTAAGGTACCGCTTTTTGCATGGAAAATAATGCCAACTTATGTACATAGTACTTTACAATTTTGCAAAGCGCATTTACAGAGAGAAGATTAATTGACTTTCTTTCACACTATTTAATTCAGCTCCAGTGCCAATCACAGATGACCAGTGCTTAATGTATTTGCTCATTTTGCTCCTCCTTCAAAAGTATCTGTTGTAATTGAAATTTGCAGTGACTATTTAATTGATGCGCTGCTAATGGTCTCTTTATTATGATTATCAAATCCTATGCAAACACTGCTTCCTGTGAGCTTCACCCTGCCCAGGCTGTCACTCTCTCAAAACAGGGCAGCTGTGTCTTAAGATTCTCTTTCTATACCAGATCCAAAAGCTCCATGGAGAGGAGAGGAGAAAATAAACACACACATCTCTAACTTTCCAGCCTACTGACTGGTCTGCCCTTTCCCCTGGCCAAGATCCTCAAAAATATGATAATGAAGTGGTTTGTGTGACTCAAAGAGTGGGCCGCGATCCTGGGCCAGAGCAAATGCAGAGAAAGGGGCTGCACAAATCCAGCGGCGGCACTTCTCCCTGGCCAGTCGTTTCAGGGAAATGGACTCACCAGATCTGGAAGGGGGTCAAATAAGAGACAAAAAAAAAGGCTCTCTTGGTTGGTTGGTTCTGAACAGATTCTAAAAGTGAGCTTTGGGCCTGTACTGCAACAAACTCTCTCTTCGGCAGCAAAATGAAGGAGAAACGTCACCACAAAAAGCAAAGAAAACACCAGTTAAATATCAGTATCACAAGCTCCCAGGATTTGGCTTAATTTCTTTAACATTTTCAATGTAGCTGATTAGAATCAATATTCGTTAACATGAATGGGTGGTAAATCAGACCTCCACTGTCATTTATGTTATATAGAAATTTTGTTATGAAAAAAATAGGTTAAAGTTAGATTTTCACCTAATGGCAGCTTGAGGGGAGAGACAAAAGCATGACAGAGGGACAAAGCAAAGCTGCAGTGCACCTTGTCCAAGGCCAAGCCCCACCCAGGGCCGCCGTCTGCAAGGACAAGGTCTCACTGGGAATCTCAGCCTGGCTCAGCTTGCACTGAGCACCACAATTTCTCCCCACCTACAACATTTTCATTAGATGTATCACAAACATCAGCACTCATTTATTGTGTATTTCTTAATAGATTCATGCAGACTGATGTGGAAATAATTAAGAGAGGTCTTCAGATTGAAATGGCTCTAAGACCTTGGAGTTCTGCATAAGCAAAGGAAAACCTAACAGACTCATTTCCTTCAGGTGGCTAGTTTGGAAAAACAAGAAACATGCTCATTCAATGTCAGGTGGCCAACTGGGCATTAGTTATATCACCTTGGACTTTCCACCATAATACTCCAAATAAGGAAACTGCTCAAACTTCAGACAATCAAACAATTTCTTTGTTGGGCTTCTTCATTCACTTTATAAAAGTTTGCTCTTCAACCACATCTGGTAGAGTCCTGAATTCCTTTCAGTCTGGAGCTGCCTTATTCATAAATAGCTGTCTATTCAAATAGACTCTACAATGGTATCGTGCCGAGGCTTACTTTTACCATCAGCCCTCTCTCCAATATTATTATTGCAGCCCTCCCGCCTCTGAAGGCTGCAACTATGGCTAAACAATTCTGAATTGACTGAGGCTTTTTTATTTGCACATGGGTCAAGAAGGTCCAAGAGAGGGAAATGAGCTCAACGGAGCTCTTACCCTCCTCAAGCTTAAAATGAAATAGATGCGACCACACAGCTCTAATACAGTCTGCTAAATCTGCTATGGTGAAGTTGTATACAAAAGTCTGTGTGAATGAAAGATCAAGGAGATTCATTCACCTGAGAGTATCTAAGAAAAGCTCCTCAAAGTGTGGCCCACGGACCAGTGCTTGCTACCACTCCACATGAGATAAATTGAGAAATTGAGAGTATGCACTTTTATGTTACAGCAACTGACAAAGCAAAAAAATGATGACTGCTGAGTCTAATAATAAGAAATTACAACTTGTGTTTCATAAGTCTGTGAACAGATCAGAAAGTTTAAAAAGAAACGGAGGAAAGAAGGGAGGGAGAGAGAACAGAGAGAAGGAAATTGGACTAAAGAAGCTGAAAACATCTTCAATCCATTAGGCTTCTGGGCCTTCCAAACGGGTAGGACTTCAAAGCCCAGCCTGTGGAAGGAGAGAAGAATCAGCAGAGTTGGGAGCAACAGCTCAAAAGTGGGAGACCCGGGGAATATACGACAACTAACTAGAGAAGTCAAGTCTGCAGAGACCAGGAGTGTGTGACCATGGGGAAGCAGGAAGAGCCCGGCATTAGTGAATGGCAACAAAAGGCTGGAGAGCTTTACACCTTCTTGTGTTGACAGCAGAGAGGTCTGGAAAGCTTTGAATGGAAAAGACCACAATAAAAGCTGCACATGCATGGAAAATACTCAGCAACCACCTAAACGAGCTGCGGAGCACTATGCTACCGGGTCTGTAAACTCAAACACCCACCTAGGCCAGGCAGGCCCTCCTATGCAGGAAGGTGTAACGCTTGTTGATTTAGACAGCGCTGTCCTCATACACCCAGGTTCCTATCACAGAGACTGAGCCGACCATTCTCATTTACAGATATACATACCAGCATGCCAAGTCTCCTGTGTTTCAAAAGAAGCTGGATTTATATGGTAACAATTTCAAACATCAACACTGATTCAAAAAGTTGTTAAAAGTCACTGTTAAGTAGCCAAACAAAATAGGTCAAGTTGAATTTGTTGCCCAGGCTTCTGGTTTGCACTTTTACTTCACTATATAAAAAAAGAAGTTGGTTAGGCCTGTCAAAGTGATAAACTGTACTTTCTGTGCTTTCTGGACCTTGAAGTCTACCAAGGTGATTTGTAATGCTCGTGCTAAGATGATGTGTGTGCTCCGCAGCAGTCCTCTACCTTACAAGGATGATCACTGACACCACTGATACACTCACATCTGATCCAGGAACCTAAAGTTCCTTCTCACTTAGTTCAGCAGTAAAAATTATGTGCAATTATAGGCACCTTTATAGCTCCGGTCAGCACTGCCGTCATAAAAGTTGAACAGTGTATGATCTTAGTGTCTTCATCCCTTAAAACCAGAGCATTTGTAACCCCTGGATAGAGACAGGTCTCGCATCTGGTCTCCAGGAAACGTGTGACTCATTCTGCCAAGAGCTTTTCACTGTTCCTTTTTCCTCCTGGGATTCTTATGCAACTAATGGTGCCTGCACTTGATTTCAGCCGAGGTAAAAGTAGTATCAGGATGCAGCTGGTAGTCCCATCAGGACAGTTCCAAATTACAGAGGGAGCACTTGGAAAGGGAAAAGGTTCTGTTCCAACAGGTTAACAAAAAGGACAGCAGAAAAATCTGCCAGTAAATGCTGAATGTGTTTGTTGGACAGTGTGGGGGAGGGGTAGAAGAAAGGGAAATAAAAGGGATCCATAAAAATTCTCTTTCCAGCTGTTCTTTCCACAGCCTGCATAGAGAATACACATCTTTTTTATTAAAGTGCAGCTTTCAAGCCCCTCTAGGGCAAGCTGCCAAATCTGGCTTAAGGTGAGCTCTGCTATTTTAAGGTGGAATTGTTTGCATTGGACTTGAAAAGACACATTATTCCTGGGGTTCACTTTTTCACACTGCCTCTGAGGGGATGAGCAAAATAAGCCTGAAGAAACAATGTGGAGGAAATGACCTCTAGTCCCTCAGGAAATTTTTCCAAAAAAAGAAAGGATCTAAATGACCCAATTCCACTGCTTTTTCCATTCTACAGGGCACTTTCTACTGCTTGTAGATTAAACTTGGTAAGGCTACAAGTCTGTGGACACCTTCATCATAACCTCTTGCCGTAAAAGATTACCATTCAATTACAAAAATCACCAAAGTCTCAGATTTAGTTTAGGTGGTCATTGTTTTTACTCACATATAATAAATGTATCCATTCAGAAATCCATATACCTGTTCAGGATTCAAATTGCTTCCAAGGAATGACAAATATTTTGAATTGTTGGCTGGGTTTTGTTGTTATTTTTTAAGCTGAACATTTTTATATGGTTCCATTAAAATGTGCCCTTTTACCTAGAAAGCCTTTGGTTCACAAATCTCTTTGTGCATGAGCAAAGTGGCCCATTGCACCCCTATCCTGAGCAGAGGTCCTGCCCTCCCCTCCGCACTCCAGAGCTCTGGCCCAGGTCCCAGCCTCCCTACGCTGGGCAAGTTCTGTTGCCTTCAACCCAAATCTGCTCAGGCCAGTGAACTCAAATTGCCTACACTAATCACTGTGTTTCTTACCCAACCCATTTTATAACTTCTGTTTGTCAGTCTCATGTTTTTCTTTTTAAATCTATTATTAATTACTGTTTGCCCTTGTGGGCCCAGAGTTGGTGAAACATGGAAGATCATTCTTGCCGAACTTTTACCAAGACCATTTCTCACAAATCTAAGGCAAAACTTTCAAGTTTTCCTCTTTTTCTTTCTTTTCCAGGTCGCATTGTTCTTCAGTTGTGATTAGGACTCAAAACTTACACTTTTAGGAGTTCCCTACTGGTCTGTACTAGTGCACAGTAATCTGCATATCAGGTACAGAAGGATGAATTTGCAAAAATAGAAATATTTGTCCAACATGTGCTGTAAAGAAGATAAAAATCATAAATTGAAATGCCTATACCATTATTAATTTTTGAGGCAATAAAGCAAAATAGCGCCACACAGAGCAGATGTGAAGTAAAATAGAGCTGGGGCACCTTTCCTTGCCTGAATTAGATGGTTTTGCTCTATTTTCTGCAATCTGCCTCTTCTCTCAGATCTGGAAGATTTCTTTCTTTTAATTATTGACAGCAGTTTTTATTTAACCCACTCAGGGGTGAGCCTTGGTGTGGAAGAGGTGAAGAGAGACCCTTTTGTGGCTTGAAAAAGAGACTGTCCAGAAAGGGTCACCCCAGGGCCCAAATATAGTTTCAGCTTTGATATATACATGATGGCAGTGAACCTTCAATTTCAGTGTGAGATCCCCTTTGAGAATTAAAACTATGGATTTTCTGCCTGTATATATATATATATATATATATATGTTCATGTCTTACCCAGAAAGCCCTTTTTGGACCCCTGTGTCCAATTTTTAAGCTTGTCCAGGGATGATATAGCTCCAAAGCCAGAATCACGCAAAGCAACTCCAGAGTCTGCTTCAAAGCACCAGAATGCCAATTTATTCATTTAGAACTGGAGACACGGCTCGGTCCAGGAGCTAGGCCAACTGTCTGCACACTCCCTTCTGGTAGGTAGAACTACACAGGAAATCAAATTACAGACAGAAGGCTTCCTGGTGATTTTAGAAATAGAACAAAAGAGGTGGATGTTATCGCGCTGTAGCAGCCCGATCAATTTCCCGTCTCTGTTCTAAGGGTATCTGTGTCTACCCCCCACTGTAGATGTTCCTTTCTCCTTGTCACTGTTCAACACATTCCAATATACAAAAGAGAAGGAGGGCTCAGAAAATAGGAGGGTATCTGTTACCCACATAGTAGTACTTAAGCCAAACCAGTTAAATATAACGGAGGGCTTTGCAGATCACCATTCCACTCCAATCCTTTCTTCTTCAGGATATACTCTCCCGATCTAGACTTTTTGAGGATTGCGGAATTATTTTATTAGCAATGACTATACAAGCTATTTCTTCTGCAGTTGGCTATGATGTAATTTGAACGTTTCCAGTTTCATTTCAAAAGAAAGAACTGTGCTTTGCCTCTAGGTCCTGTGAGCTCAGTCAGGTTGTATATTACCAGCTCCTATGTATCCACTCAGTCAACTCCAATGTTTATTCGCTTTCAAGCAGGGCAGTTATGCCACAGGTCATTTGCAACAGCTGTTTAAATGCACCTAGGATGCTTGCCTTCTCAGGTTTCCCTTAGATTATTGTTTCATTGTGTTTGCCTTCCGTGGAGTCAGCTATCAGAGCACAGAAACATCTTCAGCTAGGAAGAGGGTAGTGTTTCTCCTTATAGCTCTGCCGAAGATGTCTGTTTATCTCTCCCTCCCCCTCCTCATTCTGTTCCCTCTCCCCCTTCTCTCCTTTCAGTGAATTACATTCCAAGCCAAGAATCACAAAATTCTTTTCCATCATATTAGCTACCACTACCGAAGTCTCGGTCTCTGTTCACAACATTCAAAGTTTCTTCCTAAAATATGGTAGAAAACATAATTTGCACAAGGCTTTTTTAAAAAAATAAAGAAAAAAGGCTAGCTCTGCACTATTCTCCTGGTGAGGGACAGTTGAGGTAAGATGTAGACTTTTTTTAAAATAGAGCATAAAATGGTAAACATGTGGGCTATGCCCAAGGCAAAGGCCAGAGCAAACCTCAAAAAAGCAGGTATCAAGAGACTACCAGAGCACCGGATCCAAGGAGCAGAAGTGCAGCGTGGGATCAGGCAGGACCCGGAGAGGGCACCACAGTCAGAGGAGGCAGAGGTGATAGGAAGATTCCTAGAGGCCGGGAGCCAAATGGCTCAGCTGATCAGCTGATATTTTTAAGAGAACTAAGATGATGTAAACAAAGTTAAATTGGGATTTAGGACACCAGAAGAAACAGTCCATGAAGGCGTGTTGAGGGCAGCGCCAGCTAAGGCGAAGGATCCCCACGTGACACAGGCGCTGCAGGGAAAGCTCCACTGTAGTGAAGTACAAAATGCTGTCTGGCTGCTTTTTCAACCAGCGCTTTCAGTTGAGACATTATGAAAATCAGCATGAGACCCACCAGGGAGACTCGTTATCTTCGAACCTCCTGATGAGTTAAATTTCCCTGGAAGAAGTGAATAGGAAATAAGATGTAAGAGAGCCCAGGATTTGCAAAAGCTTCACCTTGGCTTGGCAGGACTCCTGGTTGGTATAATCTTCCAGACTTCTGATGTGCACTGCTTTCTCCGGGAACCAAATGGAAGCCTCTAACAAACCATTCTCTCTGTTTCCAAAACATTTTGAAGTTTTCTTGGATTTTTAATTTATATTTTGGACAAAATGGTACCACTTCAATTAATGTTTTTTAGTAACTACTAATTAAAGGTACACTCAGAAGATTTGCATTTATATAATACTGGTAAAGAATTTCTTCTAAGGATGAGTATAAATTCTACAAGAAATGTTTTACATTAAGCTGCGCTGTGATCCTTATTTTGACATCACTTAAATGCTTCTGTACCAAAGCCTACCATAAACCAGAGGCAATGCTGGTATAGATACAGCACTGAACAGGTACTCCTAGCTAACCAACACTAAGACACTCAAGTGATGATATTCTCCCACCAAATACTATATGTAAAATATTTTTATCTTTTTCTTTGATTGCATTAAAAGCTGTTATAACAACTGCATTAACAAGTAACTAATGACTCATGAATTACTTGAATCTTAACATTGGTAGTACAAAAGCCATGTTGAGATTTTTTGTTAAATATCTCTGAAGCTCTGCCACAGGAGCACAGCTTTGGAGAAGACTCACTCGTTTTATTTTTCCTTTTTCTTTGGCAGATATGATGATTCCAAACAGAGCTCTAAATTCACAATTGACAGTTCCCATCTCCTGTAAGCAGCTGGGCAGTTGCTATTTATTCTAGTTCATTCAGGCTGCTGTAATAAAATACCTTAATCTAGGAGAAATATAAACAACAGATGTTTATTTCTTAGAGGTCTGGAGCTGAGTTCAGGGTGCCAACAGAACCAGTGTGCAGTGAGGATTGCTCTTCATAGAAGGCACCTACTTGCTACACCCTCACATAGTGGAAGGAGTAAACATACTCCTTCCGGCCACTCCCATAAGGACACTAATACATTTGGAAGCATTGTGGTTTCATGACCCAATCACCTCCCAGATGCTGTACCTTCCAACATCACTGCACGGGGGATTACTTTCAACATGGGTGAGGGGAGGGCACAAAAGTTCAGACCATTGTACTATTGTGACTCACGATTTTTAATCGATGCCTTGGGGAGATCCTGAGTTATCTTTCTATAAATTGATAAATTGTTAAAATAATAAGCAACAAATCGATCATTATGTATAGGGAAAACAATATGTCACGTGCTATGGGGGACACAAAAATATAACTGGCCATTGGTTGACTCGACCACGATGGTCACTGATTGTTGTCTCTGTCCTTTACACCCCTACATCCATTGTCTGCTTTTTCCTGTCTCTCTTTGTTCCTGGAGAGGTTGACCTCTATACACCGCATATCTGGGCCCCCTTATGTATGGTTGGGTTTGACTGAGGTAAATTCTGACCAGGAAGAGTCAAAGGGATTAATGAACAGAAATTAGTCTGTAGTTTGTCCCTGTGTGGCCTGAGTTCAGGTAGTGACTGCTTTAAACTACACTTCCTATCAGAGGCCCATTTCTCCTTGTGAAGTTTAATCTCTTACCAGGGCTTTACAACAAGTCTCCTTCAGGTCTGGGACTAGTAAAGGCTCCCAACAGTTAAGTTTCCTTCAGGTCTAGGACTAGTAAAGGCTCCCAACAGTTGCTATCTTTGGGTGCTCCAGGATCCTTTGCTGGCTCCCTTAACACAACCTAGCTTTTGTAGATAGGCCCTTTATTAAATTATTTCAACTAAACCTCTCTGAGTTTGCCATCTGTCTCCTGTTACAACCCTGCGTAAAGCATGACCCTTGCCTCTAGAAACTTTATGACTCAAATTGAAGCAAAAATGATATGCAAACACAGTTTACACTTTTCCAGAGATGAAAATAGGCCATGGGAAGTGGGTGATGGTTACATATACTTAGGACCTGGGCACATGCCTGTACCCACAGATTGTCAACTAAATGATATCAATCATATCAGCCAAGTACCCAGGGACACCGGGCACACCAAGAGCTGAAAGCTTTTAGCAGAAGCAGACAACCATATTCAGGGGCAAGGTAGGAGACCCCCTAAATGTGGCATTCAGGAGTGAGAAAGCAAAGAACAGCAGATTGCGAAGACACAGCTGTGAGGAGACATTTAGAATGTCCAGATTGTA
Organism: Dinomys branickii; assembly: GCA_004027595.1. NCBI lineage: Eukaryota > Metazoa > Chordata > Mammalia > Rodentia > Dinomyidae > Dinomys > Dinomys branickii. Next base: position 33,555 of record PVLD010016956.1, read on the forward strand.
GATGTAGGAAAGGACATAGGAGGTTACAGATACATACACTACAGACTGGCGGGCATTTCTTTAACTTCCATGAAAATATCACTTTACTGTATTTACTTCATTTTCCTTAGGTCCCTATCCTCCAGCAGCCTAAGCTAAACTGGTTGGTGTTTGACTATTTCAAGTCACTTACTCAATAAAATCTCTTTATTCAAATGAGCTGTACTTTTCCATAAGGATTCTAAAGCAAACAAAAAATTTTGATTTCTAGCACATCTCCTTGGAATATCCATGACATGACATCATCTTAGATAATCTCCCAGCGCTGAGACTGTGCAACATTCCATTTTCAAGGAGCCTTAGACAACCATTTGTTCTTCACTTAATCAATTTAGTCCTTAGAGCCTGCACTTCACTAGGAAACCATTTGGGGGGAGGAGAGGTATTCATTCAAAATCTCATGGTTCACTGAGCCAATTAGGAATCAGGAAAGATAGATTCCTTTGTTCTTCTTGATTCTTTGCAGTGTGTGTTTTAGTTGAGTCAAATTTAAAGAAGGTCTTTGGGACGAGAGTGTGATACACTTGTCTCTGTTCACTTCAAACATTGTTTAGATTACTCCTGCAGATTAAAATAACCGTATCCAACTCTACACAAGGCTTTTAAGAGCATTTGCCATATCCTTCATGGGAAACATTTTTTTCATCATGGAAATGATAAGAGAAGGACAGGAAGACTGAGCACCTGAAATGTAGCAGTGATGAATGGGAGTAAACTGAGAGTTTAGGTTCATTGATGTTAAGGTTACAGAAGAGAAAAGTTGCTGACAGCCGGGAAATAACCATGTAAAGTCAGCCACTTCTCCACCTGCATTCTGAAATGTAAATACATTTAACATTCAGAGAGGTGCAAGGGGATTGAGCTATTCTGGGCTCTTCTGAGCAAGGGCAGCGGTATGTTCTGAAACACACGGCTGAACATTCCCAAAAGGGCGAGTGGAAAAAGAAAACACAGAGTGGCATATTTGAGTTGGCCATTTTGCAATTCCCTAAATGTTCTAACGTCCAAAAAAAATTCCCTAATAGTCATCATGACAAGTATCAGTCATTGAAAACATGCTATCAACTGGTGTTAAAATTGGATTATGTGGAGATAGGATTTTCTATATAGCACAGGCTGGTTCATTCTACTTCAATTGACAGAAACATTTCCCCATCTTGTTTTCTGCCCATGCCTGTGTTTGGGGAAAGAGACGGCGGTCAGGAGTAGATCACTTTTCATGTATGATATAGGTTCTTGTAAGGTAGCTAGGAGTTTCAGGACTTAATTCCTGGTTTCCTTGTTGTTTCCGTTAGCAATGAGCTCTCTGGAACCTGCAAACACTCCCACAACTTGTGCTTATTTCAAAGGGCGTATTTGACCCTTCCATCTTCCATTATGTAAGTAATATTAATTGTTAAATTTGCTAGCAATTGTTTAATGAACTCTTATCATGATCTCAGATGCACTAGGGACTTCAGAAAAAAATAATAATAATGACACATGTTCCTTGACCCCAAAGAGCCTAGGGAATACTTGTCTGGAAGAAGACCAAAGCACATGAGGTAAATCTAGCAAACGAATATGTGGAAATAAACTGCAGAAAATACTCTACGTAGATTCTCCAATTAGCAAGTATATTTTTATTCAGGATTTCACTCAGATACCCGGAACGGTTGAATTCTGTTGCTTAATGGAAGCATTTCTCCTTACACCCCTACTCTTCTGGCATACAGTTACTGGACAACTGCCCATTTCATATCTTCCTTCCTACTCCTCCTACCACTCCCTGATCCATGATTTACTCTCCCCTGCTGCTTCCACCATCTGGACCACACTTCCCACCTCCCTGGACCTAATTATTTCCCTGTTCTCTAAGACTATCTCTTCCCTTCTGCCTGTGACTCATAAGCATTCATTAATGAACAATTAATTCTTTGGTTTCCAATGCTTTCTATTCTGTAGATCTTTCCTGTGTTCACCTAAGTGTACATTAACAGGTGAATACAAATCCATTATGCGCATGCATGCAGGCACACATGCACACCCCGAGTAAACCCTCCCTTAACCTCGCTGAAACCACCAAGTAGGTAATAATACTTACAGCACTAAAAATTGGAGCCAGAAATGTCCCCACTAAAATACTTCCAAACTTCAGAAAACAAGTAAGGAGAGGGAAAAAGAGCAAATGAGAAAAAGACAGTTTGATAATGAAGAAATCAAAAGGAAGAGAAATCTAAATATAAAATGAGAGATATTATAAAATTAGAAAAAATGGACGAGATAATGAGAAAGAGAAAGAAGGCTGTAAAAGGAGCAGAAGTGGAGATGGATTTCCAGATTTATTTCTTGATTTCTAGAGAGCAGTCATGGGACCCAAAAAAAAGAGGGTATTAGTAGTTCTTCATTTGGAGTTGGCTGTCAACTGGCAGGTCCTACAGCAAATCACTTCATCTCTCTTTATATCATAGTTTTAGTATCTATAAAATTCTATGTAATAAATTGAAACTATGGCCCATGTACAGTTTAAGGAGTACTCAGTTTAAGAGTGCCCAGGGTGATATTAATTTCCGAGTTATTTCTACTGTAGTTGATATTGTCAGAAAAGCCCAGAACACAGTCAATCTAGGGCAGGAGAAGAAAGGTACTGGGGGGAAGAGTCTATGCAAGGAAGAGGAGTTTTTGCTTCTTTGACTCAGAGACTTCAAATAAATACTCTCAGAGGGACACCATAGGGCATTGTGTGAAACAAGATGCATTCTCAGAGGCCAGTGACGAGCTTCACCTATTTGGAGTGGTTAAGAGAGTAGTTAAGCTTAGGAGCCAGCCAGGTAGAAATGTTTCCTGTTACATTCCTACTGTCCAGGCAGGTTCATTCTGAAAAGCAGCACACTGACGGGTGTGTGCTGGTTGCTGAGGAGAAACACTGATTGCTAATTAAGAAGAATGCCCAGCACAAGCACTTACATGTTCCTTGTCACAAAAAACTGGCCTGACTTCTTACCTCAGCTGTGTCTTTAGATCCTTGAAGACAATTCTGCCTGTTAGACTCCAGAGGGTTATTCTAACTGGTATAGAAAAGCTTCAGAGATTACCCTTCAATAAAGTGGCTACTATTTCCTAGGAAGAATTACAACATGGAGAATTATCCTTTGAAAATTCACCCAATGTCTTCTTGAGCAATTCATCTAAAACTATTTCTCAGGGAAAGTGTGTCCACATTTTCACAAATGACATGAGAAGAATAGTTGCCCCTGGGGTAGCACCTTTTAGCTTGAACGACATCCGCAGCTGGCCTCTCCTCTGCCTTTTCTCTGCGCCTCCCTCCCCTAGCAGCGAATAAGGCGGGCAGCGCCCCTCAGAGTGCTCAGATGAGATACGTTTGCTCGTTTGGCTCCGTGGCATAAAGCTCTTATGGAACCTACCTAGGACTCACTCTCAGATCTTCTCACTTCAGGTTCACTGCTATTTTTTTCATCTAAATGCTGCCTCAGAGATAAAAATATACTGAGTCAGAAAAAAATCTAAAAGTTAAGGAAAAAAAATTAAAAGCCAGGCAATGGCTATTTGGGTACTTACATAAAATCCCTGATTGTGATATTAAGATGAAGCTGACGGATTTCCTTAAATAATGATGACTGCAAATTTCTAAAGATGTGCTTGACTTCCCAAAAGGATTAGCTAATTTGACTTTAAAAATTCTCATCAAGTATTTCATAACCATTTTAGTCACTTGGAGCTCATTCATAGGCGGAACCAAACTCTAGCCATGCTAAGCAATGTTCGAAAAATGTCATCCAAAGGAACCAAGTAGAGAAGGAAAACATAACCACTGATTGGCAAGGAAAACACCCAACTTGATGGGAGTTATCTCTGGAAGGTGGAATCCTGGGTAATTTTGCTTCTTGGCTGGGCCTCTCTGAATTTTTCAAATGACCCTCAATAAGTAAGCATGACTTCTATAATTAGTAAAAAGAGTTGTATAATTTTGTTTGTTATAACAGTGATCTAATGCTGGATGATGAATGGAACAAAATTGTAATTAAGACCAGGAAGTCATCACAGAAAGCAGCAATAGAAGAAACCATCTTGAGACACCCATCCTAAAGTCTTGCAAATCCTTAGGAGACCCCACCCTTCTAAAAGATCACTGCTCTGAGAGAATTACAATCTAAACTTACACCGTTTCCCAACCCAGTTCAGTCAGATGTTAATAAAACTTTAAATCTTGTTTTGTTGTATGGTTGATTTAAACTTAATGTTTCAGAAACTTACCTAAGACAGAAACATAAGTGGGCTAATGTCAGGGTTTTGTGATCGATATGCCAGGAGCACTGGGAACCTCGAAGGGGGGTGGGCAGAGCAGGCGTAGGCTGGCACGATGGGCTGGTGCAGCAAGTAAATAATGATTATATGAGTTTTGCCCAAAGCCTGGTGCTTCCAAAGGTTTATGAATGTCTAACTGCTCAGGGCAAAGCCCCGCACGGCCTTCCCGTCTTCAACGCCTCGCCCTTCCATCTTCTCCGTTCTTTCTCGCCGCCCTTCCCGCTTTGACCCTCTGTGTGTCTTCCCAAGTTCCACCCGGCAGGAAGCATGAAAGAGAATCTATTGTGTCATGTTAAAGAATTTGAAGGGCTTAGCGTGCTGAAACGTACAGCAAACAAGAACAGACTTGTGTGCATAAAATATGTCTCTTCCTTCAGAAAAGGGAGTGGTTTGGAAAAAAATCTTAATCAGCAGAATAGTTTCCAACATCACTGCGTTCTGGAAGTCAGGCTGGAGGAAACAAGTTGGATTCTTATTTACTAGCCCTTGCCAGCAATGGCTTCTGCAAATCAAAAGAAAGAGCTTTTTGTTTTATTTTGTTTCCAGTCTAATTTGTAATAACTACATGAAGTGGGTTTTTCACTCTCTTCTCTGCTTCTGTGTTTTCAGTCCTTACCTCATTTTTCCCCTCACCTCTGCTTCTAACAGTTGGAGAAAAGTCTCCCATGTGTGATTACTGGCAAGTGTTCCTGTAATTCATTAGCTGAATCCTATTTCCCACCATACCCATAATAGGAGTTATTTTACACATCTGACTGTAAAACAGACAGGCATGAGTTTATGTTAAAATATTGATGTTATACAACAGAACTACTCTAGACAGAATGTGCAGATTTAGCACTATATGATGATGTCTCAGCCAGGGTCAAATTTATAAATACAGAAAAATTAAAGCTAGTTTCTGAGCTCTGTAAGAGTAAGGACCTTTTCTTCCCAGCACCCCCAGTTTCTGCACAACACAGGCCCGTGGCATGGAAAGCATCAATAACACTTGAACTGAAATGTAATTGAGTGAAAGAGAGGTTCAGCGATGTCACCAAGCTTAGTAAGATAGTAATATTATTAAAAGCTGGGTCCCAAATAAGCTAGCAAATTCAGACACCCCTCTATGATGACTGCTCATCTGCACAGTGTAAGCAGGCTGCTGCACCGACCAGAGTAGAAAAGGGAGGGATGGATTTGCCCTTGCAAAGCCAACAACACTGGTGCCATGAACAAGTAGGTGTGAAGCCTACTGCAATTTGGCAGTCAGTCCTAGCCAAGGGGAAAGAAGCCACTCTATCTTTGAGGACAGGCTTACAAGAGAGACCTGCTCTCAAAAGTCTCAAAGCCGTGACAAGTCACCACAAATCTGTCCTCTGCTAAACCAACTGCAAAGTGAAGCAAGGCATAAAATGAAATACACTTAACTCAGGTGTGGCAATATTGCCACAGGACATTATGAGAGGAGCTAGGATTTGCACCACATGCCCGGAGAAGTCCAGTTTCATCTGCAGTTCACCAAAACCTGCCTCCAGGTGGTTAGGGCTGTGAGGCCCACCAGCCTGGGGAGGGAAGAGACTAGGAAACTATTTTAAAAGATGTGAAAAATGGATTAATTGTTATCTCAATGTCCAGCTGGGAGAGGCAAAGAATTTGCACCAGAAGTGCTCAGGGCGAGCAAGGTCCTGGAGGGATAATTGACACCCATCAAAGTCAGGGAGGGGGGCCAGAAAAGAGGCTCCCCAGCCTTAGATTAGGGTCCCAGTTTCTCTGTCCTAAAAGCTTTTACATAGCCAATAGTCTTTCATAGACTAGATCCAGAAAAATGTTTTTGGATATTTTTCCCTCTCTCATTTCTCCTTTATGATATTTTGCCCCATGTGGCAAGTAAACGGATTTTTCATCATTTTAATGTGTGAAATATTTCCAGTCCAAATGCCACTGAACTGTAGCAGAACAAAGATTCCAACATGATTTTTCCAAGTCAGTAGGAAAATAGAGGGCTGAGCATGAGGAACACACCCTGAGAGAACAGAGGGAGAACGTGTTTCTCTCTCTATTGCGCACAAAGCAAGACAAGAGCATTAACAATTAGGAAAAATAATTCAAGTAAAGGAAAAACACAGTTATGTCCAAGCTCCCAGGGAAAAGTTGGGAAATGCTTGGGAAACCCAGAAGAGCGTCCTACTAATGATGAGGAACGACTGAAAAAAAGAAAAGAAAAGAACATTTAGAGAAGTAAGAGGCTAGAAGTCAACAGGAACTGGACTGTGGGTTATTAAAGGTCATCTGACTGCCAAATGTGCCCTCGGTGTGACCCCAGCAAGGGAGGAAAGATCTCTAGAGACAATGCTAAGAGTGCCTGCTAGATGTGTGACAGCGCGTCCCAGGTTTTTTTGTCAATATGTAACCAGAATGAGAGCAGAGACCACCCCTCCTTCAAACCCATAAACCAAAGGTACATGCTGGCCTGCTGCATCTGAAAGACCTGTAGACACACAGATACTGGCCCACATTTGCCTCTGTGTGTTTTTAATGGACTGCTCACATGTAGCAAATGGCCATGATCCAGTCATGAGGCAGGAGGCTGGAGAACAGCTTTTTTATCTTCAGGAACCAAACATCTCTTTCCTGTGAAGCCAGACAGGTAATTAAGGGGAAAACAAAACCGCATTTCAGGGCCATCAGTCCAGCCTTGCAGCTTCCAAACAGAAATCAACACAGTGAGTTTTAAAAGGCTCATCTGGACGTGCCTCACTCTTAGTGAGATTCTGTTCAGCAGTGGCTGGGCATTTCTAGAAGCCATCCACAGGAAGAGCGAAGGGAGTCACTGCACGGGGTTTTACAAGGGTTCATTCACTCTAGGTTGCTGGGTTTAAAGGGGGCTGGGTGAGCCAGGGTGTAGCTTTCAATTTGCTCAGGCAATACTGAATCCTGCTGGTTGTGACCCTCTTGCCAAACTTCTGGAAAACCACTTCAATTTTGCCCTTAATGTCTCTTGTCGGAATACAGTGCATAAAGTCTTCTCCTGTTTTCTGGGAGGAAACCAGTAAACTGGGAAAGGCTCGGGTGCACTGGGAAGTTGTAAACCACAAAGGCCTAATTTATCTGGCCAGGTGAGTTTATCCAGTTCTAATCTGAAACATGCCCCAGAGCAATGCAGACATGCAGAACAGAGTTAGGCTGGCAGACTTAGCAGCATGGAGAACCCATGTGATTAAAACTAATGGACGTGCTTAGGAGCTGTATGTGTGGGCAGAAGAGGTATGGCTTTTGATGTAATCTTGCTCCTTTGGTATGGAACATTTACACCTCTTGTTCTTATTCACCAAATGAAAAAAAAAAAAATCAAAAGAATAAGCAACAGAAAACATGCTTTGGGATGCTTCTGCCAATATCCTTGCAAGCCTTCAAGGAGATTCCAGGCAATAGAACTTGGCACTGTGTGTCACAAGTTGCTATGAAATTATTGGTGCCAAATGCTGTCCCTGTGAGTATGGGAAAACAGGCAAAGCCCACTCCTATGGCAAAGGGTCTTCCACTGTGCCTGTGCTATGGATATCCAGTGCTACCATAAGGCTCTGCGGTCAAGCACCTTTTCCTAGCATGGCATCTTGCTCAGTGCTATATATGTATAGCCAAGCATCTGTGCTTGATGAATATTCACTCAAAATGTACCTAACTCTCCTGATTACAAGGTTGGGGCAACCAGGAAGATAAAATCATTCAACCAGGAAGATACAAGGGTTTAAGACAAAGGGAAGAAGGGAACAAACGGGAGTGGAAAAGGAATGAGGATGTGTGGTGTACGTGCACCAACTCCACACAAGGAATGTAAATATTCTGCCTTGCAAACCTGTACTAATAAAGAGAGACAAAAGCAGACTATTCTCTTCCTGGAAAGCCTCTAGCAGTTCACACACTAGACAAAGCCTCCCTGAAGAAGCCAAGGTCTGAGTCAGAGCCTGTATCCTGTACAGGGACCATAGGTCCTGAATAACTCACTGCAGAGAGTGAAGTGCTCCCACCCACCTCAGACAAGTTACTGATCCTAGAGAATACGTCTGTGTTATATCCAGTGGGACGTGCAAGTTGGTGTGGAAGCTGAGAGGAGGCAGGGCAGGTGAGAAAACCTTCAGACTATGCTAGTAGCACAGCTAACACAAGAGAACACAGTTCAGGTGACATTAAGCTCCAAATTGAGGGTGGCTGGTCATCAACGGTCTCCATCTTTAGACAAATGGACAAAGTCATTGCTCATCCAATTCTTCAGTGACATAATAAAGGGATTAGTCACTAAGGTTCAAAAAGAGAAACTCTGTGTTTTCATGTCACCAAACTCGAGCTTATAGTAGCCATCATAGTATTACTTCCAGAGGTGTTTTATATGTTAAAAGTGCTGTTGCCTATATCAGGAAGGAGATAAATAAGAGGACGATAACCTAAATGGAAGTAACGCAGAAATCACAATCGGTATATATCTCAAATGTGCAGCGCTAAAAATCGTCACTGAAATATCAGAGGAGAAAACGGCTACTTAGGGCAGAAGGTGGCAGAGCGCGAAAACACGATGAAACGGGAAATTTGAAGGAAGGAGAGTGATTCTACCAGAAACTATAAACATCTTTGCTTTCAGTTAGATAACAAACTGTGTTTTTAAGCCTTCTATATTCCAGGCACTGTGCCAGAGGCTGGATTTATAGCAGTAAAGAAAAAAAAAAAAAAAAAAAGAGGCAAAGTCAGCATTTTCAGTGGGCAAGATGGACCATGTATAAGTCAATAAACAAGAAAATTAGATAATGCAGTAAGCACTAGAAAGGGAGTAACTGGAGATGGGTGGCCTGTAGGCTTTTCCATTTTGCTGTTTCTATCCCTCATCCACATGACACTCTGGACATAGCAAGAGCTCAGTCAAAACTAATTAAACATAATTGTGTATAAAGATGTGGGAACACAAAGCTGCATAGCACTTCTTCAGAATAAAAGATCCAATTCCAAGTCTACCAACGTGGAACCAACCACGGGTAAACTGACTTTGGCCTGTAGGTTCTGCTCACAACAGATTACACGGCATGACCCTCACTCAGCATTCAGAGCCAAATGTACAATCAAATCAGAACAAAATAGCGAGGGCAGAAGAGTCATATGATGTATAAAAATGAATCAAACAGTGCTAGTTCTTGTTAAGAGGTAAAATTAAGATTTATGTACAAAATTTCCAACATATTCTTTAGTACTAGCTTTGAAAAGGCAAAAAATGGTGCTGGGAATACAATCAAAAGATTGGTTCTGAGTTCAGGATGCAACTTCCCGAAAAATGGAAAAAGTCCAAATTAAATAGTATTCATACAAGAGGATAGATGGTGGCAAGAAAACAGTTTTATTGCTGTCTTGTCACTAGTTGGTTGAATATGACAATTTTCTTTACAACATAAGGTCACAGTCCTAGTGTTCGGCACGCTGTACCACACTTACTGAGCTATATGGCTCCTGTGAAAGAAA
>PVLD010016957.1:0-43389 GCA_004027595.1 Dinomys branickii
GGGCAGGTTCAGAGGACAGTAAGTTAGAGTGATAGAGTACACAGATGTGCTAGAAAATATTTGGAAAAGAGATGTGAGAAATTATGAATGAATGAATGAATGAACTTATGTCCCACATGTACTGAATGTCTCTGAGGATCCTTTGATCTTTTTGCCTTTAATTTTCTCTCTGTACAGCATGATTAATACCTGTATCCTACACATGTGTTCTAAGAAATTAAATGCTCAAATGGTAAAAACCTTTGCAAGGACATAGTACATATTTATATTTCTGAGCTTTTAGTACTTAGTGCTTTATATTGCTCATAGTACGTAATAATATTATAAGCATTGACGAAGACTGGAAATTGCATTTGTAACACATTTCCCCAGGAGATGCTTGAATATGCACAATACCTTGAGAATCTTCATTCTGTTCATGTATTTGTACGCTGTCCTCTTGACTGGTTATCTGAAATGCTCCAGTAGTGGAGTTTCCAAATATAAAAATTAACACCTGAAATACCAAGGCATCCCCCAGGATGGATCAAGTTTTAGAACCACTGTGGCATGCTCAATGGATTATACTGAAGGGCTTCAATATCGTGGTGTGGCATCCTGGACTGAATATCCAGTGAAATCCTCTGAAGAAGGATTTTGGTTTACTCAAGACAATTAATAATATAAAGAAATAAAAATGTGTTTAGATCCTTTGTGTGATAAAACTAACTCTGAAGTTGATATGCTGTTATGCCTTCCATAATGTCCAGGAGGTCAGTTGCAGTCTTCCAAGGCAAAACAGTCCTTGCTCCTAATTATAGAAATTTCTTTTGTTTTGCACTAAGATTCTCTCTGATTTGTTGACCTGTCCGTCATTATGCTTTGGTAATTTAATATGATAACCTTGGACTTCTGTAACATGTATCCTTTTAAATGTTTAGTATTTGGGGTCATTTCAGTCCTTAAAAATAAACAATCCTTCAACATATTATGCTGGCTATTTTGCTCAAACTTATTTGCCTCAGGGAACTGCAAAGATTAAATCTTACCATGTCTTCAAGCTGCAGTGGTTTGAATAGCTAAGATTTTCTGCCTCAGTTTCCCCTCTGTGAGTTCAAAAAAGTAAGACATGTCTAAGGCAACACTTAAGGAAACTGTATCTTGAGTAAGCAATTGGATTAGTTAGTTTGAATCCCTCTTTTTTTAAACATTGAAATAATGGAAGGGATGGGATGGAGGAGTTTTAAATTCATTTATTTGACATAGAAAAGCTGCTAAAGCTGAAGAAAAAATTGCCTTGCCATCATTTAGTTGCTAAATTACACCTGATAGTTCATGATGAGGGCCAGGACTGGAGCTGAAAAACCCACTTTTTGTTCATTTAATTCACTTTTACCTTATAAGTACTATAAATTAATTATAGCAATCATTAAAAGCACTTTAAAAAATTAAAATACCAAAAATATTGCTATTTACCTAGACTAAGAGTATATTAAAAATTTCTCATCGAAGCGTCATGAAATAATTAGGCTTCAGGCTCCTTATCTCTCAGATTGGGGGACGGAGACTGAAAGGTACCTGGGCCCACTGCAAAGTTTCTAAGAGTATTTATCTTCCAAGATTAGGCACATCATGCTCATGAAACTTTTTGCATTTTAAATCAAAGTTACTTCTAGAGCTGTCAAACAGACTTCAGAATGCCCAGTTAAATTCAGTTTTTGGTAAACACAAACATATTTTAGGATAATTATGTCCCAAGTTAGACAGTTTCTACAATTAAACAATAATGCCAAGAAAATATACTGGAATTTATGGAACACAATGAAAGCAGCCCTACAAGAGAAATTTATAACAGTGAATAACCATATCAGGAAAAAAGTGAGCTCTATAAACAACTTAATGTTGAACCTCAAGCTATTAGAAAAAGAAGAGCAAATGAAGCCCAAAGCTCATATGAGGGAGGAAATTATAAAGGTCAGAGCAGAAATGAATGCTATAGAAAATAAGAAACAATACAAAGAATCAATGAATTGACAAGTTGGTTCATTGAAAGACTAAATAAAATCGACAAACTCTTAGTTAACCTTGTCACAAAAAGGAAAGACTCAGATCCATACAATAAGGAATAAAAGGGTGAAATTACAACAGATCCTTCAGAAATCCAGAAGATTATTAACAACTACTTGGGGAAAATACATTCTAATAAGATGAAAAATGCAGATGAAATGGACAGATGCCTAGATACATATGAACTACCAAAGTTAAATCAAGAAAGTACAAAAATTCTAAGTAAACCATTATCAGTCAATGAAATTGAAAATGTAATTAAAAACCTGCCAACAAAGAAAAGCCCAGGCCATGATAGATTTACTGCTGAATCCTCCAAATTTATCTCAAATATTGCACAGAATGTATGCATATAATAAAAATGTATTTGTTGTTTTTTGGGAATTGAAATTTAACTCAGTATCTTGCATTTTTATTGTTAATTCTGCGAACACTTGTTACTCCTATTTGGATGAATACTCTTTGAAATTTAGGAATATTTAACTATGGTCATTCAATTTCAACCTAAGAGAATCTCTGAGGCAAGTTATTTATTTATTCTACCAAAAGGAAATTAAGGAAAGAGAATTATGTTCTCGGAATTAAAGAAACTTCAGAAGCTAGGAGTGTGTGTGTGTTTTAAAGAAAAATTCAGGTTAGAAGCTATTGTCATACTTCCTTAAAATGGCAGTAATTAGATATTTTTGAGTAGATCCTAGAATTTATTTTACCATGTAAGAAATGATAGAACCAAAAAGATTACAGTTTGTTTCCTTCTTTTAAATCTTTATGGACCTGCACTATAGAAGAGCTTCTACAGGGCTTCTCACCCACTGCACTGCTGGGGGTCCCTTTGGTCATCAGGCAGGGCGAAAAGCCTGGGGATCAACCCCAGAGGAGCATCGTCAGGGTTGCTGTGAGCGGGCAGCAGTATTTTTCTGCCTCAGACATTAGTGGTGGCTGGGAACTGGGACTACAGCATGCAGGCCTAGCCCCTAGGGGGCCCAGGGCCTTACCTTGGGCTCTTTCTCTTTTGCGCAGCCCCTGGCTGCCTTTGCCCCACTCTAGCGCCACCTCAGGTAGGGTGCGTGCACTCCGCCATGGCGCGAGCGCAGGCCACACCTTCCTGATCCACAGGCGCCCAGGCCCCAGTGCACTTTACAAGAAGAGGGTGAGTAGAGGGGGCCCTGTCTGTCGTCAAGGGCAAGGTGGAGTGTAGTTAAGTGGGCCTCTGCGACCAGCCATTTCCGAGGGAGGGTTGCCACTCCTTAAGGCATCACCATCTGGTCAGCCATCCTGTTTCCGCAGCCTTGTCTTGACATATGTTCGGGTATAGGAGCTTGCGGCGGGGCGTGGAGAAGAAAAGCAGAGAGTGGGTACAGGGGAGGAAAGAGTCCTGCAGGCCACGGGTCAAAGAAGTCAGGCTTCACACGCAGTACACCGTGGCTGGTGCAGACCCCGTTCTGAGCCCAGCGCCAGCGTCCGCCATGTTTTCTGTGTGGGCAAGGTAGTGTTTGGAAGAGTTCTATAGCTCTAAGAATATTTACTCTAAAAAAGTTTCCAGGAGCTTATTTTATTCTAAAAGCAATGCAGTAAGTCACATTCTGTGAAGGGAAAAAAGAGCTTCTAGCCAGTCTTAATATGCTGTTGGGTTCAAGGTCCATCCTAGTGAGATATGCGCCATTATAATTTACCTTTATCACGTGTGTGAACTTTTGCATACTAAAATACTTCATCAGTGCATTCATGAGCCCACTTAATACAACGCACAGCGCAATGATGGCTGCACTTCATTGTGGCTCTTCTTTCTGGCGAGTGGTCCCAGTTTTAATTGACATATTCTAGTTTGGTTAAGATTAGCAAAGGTGCTTGATGGAGCCTCCTCATTTTGAGATGAGTAGACCTGTCATTCCACGAAAAGATATTAAAAATCAAACAAGGACTCTGAATAATCAACTATTTAATTTTTTTCTGCACAGTGATGTTTAAAACTGTTAATTGCTGTTACAGGAACCTGCTTATCATCAGAGAGTCACTGATCCTGCTCATCTAGAGAACTGTTCTCAGGATCTACAGACAGGAGGTACATTCACATTTCACCCCTTTAAGCTCTTTATTGTTTCTATTAGAAGCTAAGTTCAGCAGTTCCTTTTGTAATAAGTTCTGTTAGATTTAGGGGAATTTTACTTCAGTTAATCAGTTTGATCCATGGCAACAATTTCTTGCCAGGAGGAGCTTAGAGACAGAACAGAGTTAATGTCCTGCTATCTTCAAAATACCTTGAAATAAGGTGACTCCCCATGGGCACTTGAGGATCTTTCTTCTATATAAAGTGGGGGAGAAAGTTTGATTTGGGAAAGTGAGGATAGATTTGTAATAGACTTTTGTCTTAGAGCTAGGTGATAAAATATGAACTGTTTTTATTACAACTCTCATGTAGTTGTCATAAACAGTTGAACATTAGCATGACTTCAGGCACTATGTTACTGTACTTACCTGGAAGGTAGGCACCATATTCTGAGCAATTCTAAACTTACAGGATTTGGGTCTCAAACCATATTCTGGCAATTCTGAATGTGGTAATCTTTCTGAGGTAGTACGTTCCACAAAATCCTAAAGTTAGTCAATGGGTAAGTATGCTTTGCTAGGTTGTTAAAGTTTCCCAGGATGAGATATGTAAAGATTAATTGCTGAAACATAGCTTTATGTACTTCATGTTGGGGTTGAGCAACTAAGTTAGGGAACAAAGGCTGCAACTTTTTCTATAAAGATCCAGATACCAGTATTTCAGGCTTTCACAGATACTCAGTTCTGCCATGTAGCAGTGGAGCAGCCCCAGGTAATATGTGAAAGAGTGTGGCATCATGCAAAAAAATCTTTACTCATACTTACTGATGCTCGAATTCTTCTCACATGTTGTGAAAAAAATTCCCCTAGTTCAAAGGCTTGGAAAGAAACCAAAATACTGGTAGAAGGCTGGTTTTGGCGTGCAGGTTGCAGTTGACAGACCCTTGCCAATAAAGCAAGTCAAGTTCGCCAATCTCCACTTGGTTTGCACTCATTGATGTTGCAGAAGTCTTGGTTAATGCTCATGTTGTGTTAATGATTTGCTGAAAATTCTAAAGAGAACTGGAGTCAGATGAAGAGTGTCAGTAGTTTCTTTCGTCAGGCATCATCTCTTAAGCTGTACACTGTGGGACAAAAAGGGAGTGTCACAATACCAATGACACTGGAGGAATTTGGGATGCGAATTCTGTGATCTGGGGACAAAACATGTGTAACTGAGTAATTCTGCCTTCCCAGGCAGGGCTCTTCCAGTCCCTTCTGCTCTAGCAAGTTTCTTCTTTAGTCCCTAAACCAGTTATCAGAACATGAAGGAGTTGTCAGCGTGGTTGCAGCTTTTCAGTAGGTCATTTGGCAGAAGGTTTCTTTACATTCGGTTTTTATTGCTTTCCTGTGATTAAAGACGGTATGCTTTATATCTTGATGTCCCCCACAAAGCCTCCTGCAGCTATGGGGGAGGAGGGGCTTTTTCAGAGGTAGCTGAATCTAGAGTTTGTGGTTGATTCATGGTTCAAGGCTAGGATTAAGGGTGCTGGGATTAAGGGTAGGTGATTGCTGTATCAGTCTACTGATTGGATTGGCACGGCCCTAATCTTGGTAGACTGGATATAAAGGACAGAAAGAGGCCTGTCTCTTCTCCCCTCTCCACTGTTGCCTTTGCTGTCTTCCACCACCATGAATTGTTGTCCCTCTGCCATGTACCATCCTGCCTTAGAACCAGCCAGTTTTGGACTGAAACCTCTATGAACTGTGAGCTAAATAAACCTTTCCCCCTTTAGCTCTGGGTGTTGGATAGTTTGTCACAGTAAGGGGAGAAAAGTAACTAAGACAAAAGGGTTTCATTTCAAACATTTGGCAAGGAATATTTGGCCATAGGTGTATCTCAAGTACAGGACCAAGTACAGGAGATAAATATACTTGAACACTGTTCCCTGCATCTACCTCTCTACATACACCTAAAATAAATAAATAAGTCAAAATATTATAATTGGAAAAAATCCCTTACAGAATAGATCATTACGAGTAATCCTTATATAATGATCTTTTGAAGTTACCAAGAAAGCTTACACTGCAAGTTTTTTACTTGTACCAGGAATCAAACTCAGGACCTTGCACTTGCCAGGAAAAGAGCTGTGCCACTGAGCTATATCCTCAGCCCCATTGCAAAGTTTTTCTAAATAGCTACTCCCTAAATATGTTCAAAGGAAGACTGTATTTAAAGATTAAATGTATAGCCTACTCATGTTTGCTAATAATGTTCTATGTGACCTGAGATAAATTGGTTCACCACTCTGTGTCTGAGTTGCTTTAGTAAAAAGTAGAGCTTGGGCTGTGTGAGCTCAAAAGTCTTCTTGTGTGCTCATGACCTACAAAGGTAAAGTGGCATAGTAGGTCAAGTAAAGTAAGTAAGCTTTTTTAAAAATCATCAATTGGAAGAGTGTAGATTTCTTAAATGGTGTTGTGGGTTAAACTGTATTCCTTCCAAGTCCCTAAATTAAATTTTTAACCCCCACAGTACCTTAGAATATAATCGTACTTTGAAATAGAACCACTGAGGTAATTACGGTTAAATGAAGTCACATGAGTGGACCATGATTCATTTGACAGTAGTTGGTGTTTGGACTTTCAGGGAGTTGATCAAGTTAAAATGAGGCCAGTAGGGTGGGGCCCAAATTCAATGTGATTGGTGTTTTTCAAAGGAGAGAAAGGCACTGAGGAGGGGCATGCAGAGTAAGGCTATCTATAATCCATGGACAGAGGCCTGATTAGAAATAAATCCCATAGATACTTTGATGTTGGACTTCTAGCTTCCAGAACTGTGAACAATTCTGGTGAAGCCACCTAGCCTGTGTTATTTGATAATATCAGTCTTAGCAAACTAATGTACATCCCTTAATATAATAGTATGTATAGGAGGGACTACCCCTGCACTGAGCCCCTGGAGCAGGAGTAACTGTAGCAACACATCTTCTCTCCACATCTTGCCCTACCCAACCTACATAGGGTCAGGAGAGTCTGGAGAGTTGGATTAGAAAGCAGTGTTGATTAACTTTTATGGCTCTTCCTGCCATCTTTTGCAGAAAATGTTCAGTATTCTGGATATTAATAAAATCAAAATCATAATCTGTTATACCTGTATTTATTGTGTCTTAGCAAGTACTCCTATTAAATCTGGAAAATATTTATTTCATGCCTTTATTGATATGAGGAACCAGTTCCAGAGGTTTTTGTGCAAAGACAGTAATGGTACTGCACAAGAATTCCACCCAGGATTTTCACCATTTAACTTCATGGATGAACCAACCAAGTTAACTAGAACACATGTTTTGTTTATAACTGGAGGAATTCATGTGAGGTTCATGATGACATTTCCCTGCCTAGAAAATGTTGATGGTTAAACAGTGATACTGTGCATTTGGAGCCTCTGTCTTGAGAGGCAGTTCTTAAGTGTAATGGTTTAATGGTCACTTAGCACAATGGGCCTTCTGAGTGTAATATCATTTGCCTGCCAGTTAAAATGAATACTTCTCTGTGGGAAGTCAGAGATCATGTCAGCATAACCTGGGTTAGGTGAGGGAGAGTGGAGAAGTGAATGCCAAAATAGGTAATGGGGAATATAATCTGTTTTAGGCCTAGGCTGTGCATAAATCCAGTGCAATTACAAACAACTAATTTTCACGTTAGGAAAAATATACTGCATTTGTGACAACCTTTACTTTTCAGTTTTTAAAATGAGAATGCTACTTTATTTTTAATTTTCTCCTATTCTAACCTAATAATTTTATCATTTGATTTGATAACTTTCCCTGCTATTTTATTGATAAAATTAAATAAGAATAACAAAGCTCAATTTTCCTACCCTGAAGCTTATCTGTGTTTCCATTCTACCGTCAGAAATGTGGGTGGCAGTGCGTGTGTCTCCTCTTGTTTAAGGTTGGTCTCTTCCCTGAGGCCTTTGGTGCTGCCTAACTTAATTCCTCAGTGACCTCAACCCCTCAAGATACCCCCCTTCTATTATGTTTAGTCTGTTTCTGCTTATGGATTTCTTTTTTCCTGAACATAGAAATATAGACCAGTTTTAGTGACATGTTTATCCTTATTTTACTGCTTTTAACTTGAAATTAATTTCACTCAGACATTTAACTGTGTGTGCACCCACAATTCCCAGTGCTGTTCTGAAGGCTATCATAAAGGCCGCTATTCAATCCTTAGGATTTTGTAGATATTTGAAAGTTCATACCTTCCTCTGACATCAGCTACACCCTTCATCTTCTCTGGTGTTTGTTTCCTCCTTTTGTCTCTTCATTCTTGATGTCTTTTCTTCCTTCGCTATGTGCTGTTGGTGGTCGTCTGGTTTTTTCTGTGACTGTCCCTCCTGCTCATGTTCCATATGTTCCATGGGCAGTGTTGCTTGCCTGCACTTTTAAAATAAGCATCTTACCCTGTCAGTACCCTGTCACTCTTCATCTTCAACCCTGTTGTTTGATTCTAATTCCAGAGTCAGATATTCAACAGAAAATTGGCTATTCCTACCTCAAACTTGCCATCCCAAACCCAAGCTTGTTTCTGGCATCTGCATTCTGCAGCTGGGGTCCATAAACTATGGTCTGTTTGCCCGATCCAGCTTACATATATTTTTGTAAGTGAAAATTTTTGGAATAAAGCCATGTCCATTTTTTAGGTGTTCTAAAAGAAGATTGTCTGTGACTTACAAAGCCTCAAATGCTGACTCTTTACAGAAAAAGTTGCAAGCCCACGTCCCAAACCATCAGAATCATCTGGTGAGCTTGTGAAAAGATAGATTACTGGATATTATTTCCAGAGGTTTTGAGTGAGGGATATGAGAATGTGCATTCTTAACAGATTTCTAGATAATGCTGGTCTAGTAATTACACTTTGAAAAGACTCTAACAGTGTTGACAATCATGTTATCATTCACATATATGTCATTAATAGCGATTTAGTCTCCTCTCCATAAAAATCTGTCCTCAAAAGCATACATCTTTGTACAATATGACAAGCTCTCAGGGTCTCCCATCATCTACACCTGCCCCATCCAGTTGAATTTAGATATGAGTCCTAACAGAAGGTTGGGCACCGTGCTATTAAAGGCATGAATTATTTTGTGTGAAGGTATTTACAGTATTAAGTACATTGAATCCTCATAATAATCTAGTGTGTTAAGATATTTTTGGTCCCCATTTTCCAGATGAGCAAACTGAATTTCAGTAATGATGTCACATAGCAAGAAGATAATAGAAATCAGGATTTGAGCCAAGCACTCTGGCTGCAGAAACCATGATAGAGAGAAACCGTGGCCTTCTTCTATCCCTCTGTCCCATGGTGATTTTGTTTATTACAATACTATAATATGTATAAATGTAAACTGAAATATAGACTCCTATGCTAATATTTCCTGTGTAGCTACAAAACCATGCCAAAGCAAATGCAAACACAATAAACTCTGAGCCAGTATAAAATTAATGTAAGGCATCACTGCTGCTTTTGTGATTAATCAATTGTCTGGTGGCATCAATTGGTGTTGATTTGCCCCAGGGAGGGTCTCGTGCAGCCTGAGGCATGTCCTATCTGTCATAGAAATGTCCTATCTGCATTTCTTTTTCAAGTTCTTGTGAAACTTTAATACCATTCAATGATATATGGCTTGAATATGGCATACAATAAATTGACCTTTCCTTATCATTAAACTATTTCCAGATAATACACTTTCCTCCACACAATTAAAAGAAAATTGGTCCTGGATCCTAGTGGTAAACTGAATTTTACATTAAGTTCTGGTTAGTTGTAGACCCCAATCTGAGCAGTGGCAGCCCCCAGGATCTGCCCTAACTCCTATGCTGGATTTCAAGCCCTCTGTACCCTGTCCTGCCCACCACTCCGCCTTTTATTTCTTTTTGTCTCTTTTATTTTCACAATAGGCTGTTAGAGAGTCTACTTATTACACTGTCTTACTCCCGCAGGTCTTGGGTCATACTCTTCCTCTGAATGACGAGTTTCCTCTGAATGAACTGCTATTCATCCTTTTAAATCCTACTCTAGCACAGACCTCATAAACCACTGCATGAACATTTTCAGGGAAATGAATAACTCATTGTAACACAAGGCATGCATCTCTATTTCCTCTGTGTACCAGGGCTCAAGATCAATTCTAACATGCTGTGTAGTATGGGCTAATAAATAGGGTTTGTGAAGGGAGAAAAAAGATGGGTAAATCCAGGATTAGCAGGGGAGGGGGAGATGTGGGTCTCCAAACACCAGCCCCTGACCCACCAACATGGTTTTGGTTTATAATTATCTGTGTACCTCACAGTGCATGTGTGTTTGTCTTCCAAATGCAGTGGTTTTTTTTTTTTCTTCTTCTTCTTCTTATCACTCTGCTTTTCCCTGCAAAAGTTGAGGGAGCATTATTCTCAGTGGAGGACTGGTCAGCTTGTCACAAGCCCAGCTGGATTAGACCAGTAACAATTGCCTTTCATATCCAGCTGCCTAACACCCAGATAGATTAAAACACAGAAGTTCCTTTGACCTCCTGTGGCAAGCAGTCATTCATCCCACGCAAAGGACATTGGGTATGGGCTCCTAACCTATTAGAAGGAGAAACAGACTCAGTGTCAAGACAACACAGAAGGAGACCTTAGGGCTGTTTTCAAATGTACTTGCTCCCACCTCTACTCTCTTCTGTTCAACTCTTGCCAGAGTTTTGTTAATCCATTTAGTAACCCATGAAATTGAAAAACCAGTTTTGGAACTTCTCTTAAGAAAGTCTACAAAAATAACACAAGGAAATGGATAAAGTGTTAGGTAATATCTATCTACTGCCATTGACACTGTCAGCAACTGATCAGATTTCCACATCCCGGGTCCAGTGTTCCCCCACCGAAACAGAGTATCCACTGTGAGATGAGAGGCAGCCGTTGAGGTGGTCAGGGTGGAAGACTGTTCATTCCCCACTGAGGAACTGCCGTTCTCCCTGTGTGGGTGGGTTGTAGAGAAAACTGGCTTGGTATTTAATAAGAACTGTGAAGTCACAGTAATTTTGCTGGGCCATGTTTATACACATTTCACTTTTTGCAATGCCAATTTAATAAAACACTGTAAGATACATGTGTTACATGTGTTAGTCTCTTTTAAAACATGGCATGGTCTGGTTATAGAAAAATGTAGGTTTTTAAAATAAAGTAGTTGTTTTTATACATGACAAGAATAAGAGACATTTCAGAAACAGTTCTAGAACAAATTATGCCATACTTACTGTTTAATCCATTTATAAATATTATCTAAGTATTTAAAAAATGAATCAATTTTACTTTTAAAAATTAGCTTCATTTGTGGCTATTTTCTGTATCTATTAAGCAAGAAGTCAACATACGTCATACCTCCCTTTTGTCCAGGAAACGGAACAATTCTTAATAAAGTACTGGCCTATGATGTTGTTTTAATGTCTTGACCTGAATGGAAATTAGTTAAAATCACTAATGCCAAGGAAAGTTTGTGTATATAATCTTTTTCAGAATATTATATCTGAATGGTCAACTTTGGCATTTGTGCACAAGATTTTGACATATTAATAAAAACATCCCATAAAAATGAAATCAGCACATATTTACCATTTAAATTGTGGTTCTCATATAATTATAAAGTTTACTTGCATTAAATCAAATTATGCTTCATTATCCTTACAAAGTTGAGTGCAACACTTATTTTCTATTGATTAAAGGATTGTAACTAGCTTGCTAATGACAATATCAAAAATTGGAAAAACTCCAAAGGAGAAAATGAATCCCTTATAACCTTTGTACCATTTTTAGGATGTACACATATAGTAATTTATTCCATTCCTCAAATTAGGATTGTACTATGAATTGATAGTTCTATAAGCAACAGCATGTCTCCTGTTATTGAATATTCTTGAAATGTGATTTCTAAATGTCTGCATAATTCATGATGTGTAGAAATTTTACAGAGTATGTAAAGCTATTATCTTTTGATAGGTGTTAAAACAGTCGTAATTTCTGTGTTCCAAAAAGGAGTTAATATAACTATACTTGCGTTTCTCTCTTCCCAACAAAGCCTCTCACCCTCCTGAATTGTGTGTTACTCTTTCTCTCATGTGTATGGTGTGAGAACGGAAACAACACACCGTGTAGATGAGTATTGAGCTTCTTCATTTTTTCTTTCTTGGTGTGGAAAATAGCTTATTTTGGTTTTAGTTGGCATTTACTTAACTTTCCTGTGTGATTGTACATAACTAACTGTTTAGTGGGATTTGTATTTCATCTTTTTTGAAACACTTATATTTATCTGTATATTTTCAGAAGTTATTTGTGTTTCATGAAACCAACTTCTCATTGATTACATGTTTGCAAATATCTCTTCTACTTTGAAGCATGTTGTCTTACTGTCTTTATGTTGTCTTTTTATGAACCTAGCTTATTATCATTATTACTATTATTGTTATTATTATTTTGGTACTGTGAATCGAACTCAGGACATTGCTCTTGCCAGGCAGATACTGTATCTCCGGTCTCCTAGCTTATTATTTTTAAGGTATTTTACTTCTCTTAAATCATTCTATTTTAATTTCTAGTAAACATCAGCAGGTTTGGCCTTCTAGATCATTTATTTATAATCAATTTCTGTGTCTAAAATGAGTCAAGAATTTTTTTCTGTAATTTGGAAGCCAGTTGTTTCAATCTTATTTTACAGTCTACCTTTTTTTTTTTTTTTTTTGCGGTACTGGGGATCGAACTCAGGACCCTGCGCTTGCTAGGCAAGCGCTTATTCCACTGAGCTATATCCCCAGCCCCTTACAGTCTACCTTGTTTCACTGTCCTGAGTCAATTTCTATCCAGTGTGTTCTTTTAGGCCTCTGGGTTTTCTTATTGTCTATAAGTTTGCTTTATGTAAACACTACTCTGTATGAGGAGTAGTCCTTTATATTCAGTCTTGACATCTGATAGCATAAGGCTCCTACTGTGTACTCCTTCAGGAATAGTCTGGATTCTCTTTTTGTTCTTTCCTAATCTTCAGCATCAATTTATAGTTTCACGAAAAATTATGCGGGGATTTGATTGGGTTAGTTTTGCTTATATAATACATAATTTATAATATTGAGTTTATTAATTCATGAATATGGCATCATTTTCATTTCACTTCTCAATGTATTTCAAAACTTTTATATTCTTTTATGTGAAAGTCATAACTTTTGCTTGATTTTTTAAATTAATATGAATGAAAGCTTTTAAAATATTGTATTTTCTGTTTGGTCATTGCACATCAATATAATTGGTTTTTATGCCTACAAAATTTTACAAATCCATATCAATGCTTAATAATTGTAGCTTCTTCAGGGTAATACTGTTGGTGACTGTTTTTCTCCTTTTTTTGTCCTGCTGCCCTGAGTGCATGTAAGTGTGGGCATGGATAAGTGTGTCTTCCTATACATTTACTTGCTCCGCTTTTTTCTGACTCTTCCTAGGACTCTGCATCAGGAGTCAGTACATTTGCTCTAAGGGCGAGAGAGGAGAGCTTTCTGCTTGGTAGACTACACAGTCTCTGTGATAATTCTGCAGTTCTAGCAAGCAAGTAGTTAGCACAGACATGTGTAAGAAAACAAGAGAGGCATATGTGCCTATGTTGTAATTAAATTTTATGTACAAAATAGGTAACAAGCCAGAATTGTTCCATAGGCCATCATTTATTGAATCTAGTTTTAGTAAGGTTGTCTTGTGATTAGGATTATCTTTTGCATGAATGATTAGCTTAAAATTGGGCCTCACATTTTCTTTGTGGAAATAGTGTTTAACTGATTTCTTTCATAGCTTTGGTATTTGAGTTCTCATATCACTTTATTTATATTTAAATTATTCATAGTTATTTCGTTAATCTCTTTACTCCTGTCTGTACCTCTGGTCATGTCTTCTTTTCGAAACATTGTATATTTCTCTTCCTTTGTTTTCTTGATTATTCTGTTAAGAGATTTTTGCTATAGTTTTAGTCGTTTAAGAGGACCTGCTCTGTACAGGTTGTCTAGTTCATCAGTTTCTGTTCATGTTTGTATATATTTTTTGGTTTGTCCACCTTTTCTGGATAATTAGCTAATTATTTATCAGTCTTTTTCTTCCTAGCATGTAGAGCTATACATTTTCCTCAGTTAAGTAACTTTGTTTCATCCTGGTACTTTGAGATGTGGCCTTGTCATTTTTATTTAACCTTAAGGGCTGGGGATATAGCTCAGTGGAATAAGCGCTTGCCTAGCAAGCGCAGGGTCCTGAGTTCGATCCCCAGTACCGCAAAAAAATAAAATAAAATAAAATAAAAAAAAATAAAGCAAAAAAATATATATATTTAACCTTGAACTATCACTATTACGAAGTCTTCTTTGACAGTTGGGATAGATAAATTTTAAAACATTTAAGTATAGTTTTACACTTCTTATTCTTCTGACACTGGGATTTATACTTGAGAAATGCTAAGGTAAAATTCCCAGCTATTTTTTTTTATAGGGTGTCTGTAAGCTCCCTAGTTTGACCTTGAATGTCTGTTCCTCTTAGAGGAATTACAGGGTGTGCTACCACACCCACTTTACATTTTTGTTGCTACTTAACCTAATTATATTTTCACCAGAGAATAGAACGATGTGATGCTCCTGGCTTTTTGAAAGTGATTGAAACTTGATTTATGATCCAACTTACAGTTCATTTTTATTTGTAAATAGCTATTTATGTGAAATGTGTTTTATGCTAAAAATGTTCAATAAATCAAGTCTATGGATTGTGTTCCTCATTACTAATTTTTTCTATCACTGATCTATAAAGTACTAAGATTTGTTAGAACTTCTAGAGCAATGATAATTTAAAAAATCTTTTTTGTATTATGTGATAATGCATTTTAAATATTTAAAAGTTATGTTAATAGGAACATATAGTTCACAGTTTGTATTAGCTGCTCAGTCGATTGACTCTTAACATTTCGCTGTGATTCTTTTTATTGCTAATAGTACTTATTTTCATGAAGTCCATTCATAAAAACTATATTTCTCTCTATAATATCTTTTATTCAAAATAAATATCCTTTTACCACAGTAGTGCACACCACTGGAGAAAGCTTTATTATGCAAATGGCCATACTTTCCAAGCCAAATATTTCAACAGGTGTGCTCATTGTGCTGTTTGTCCACAGAGGAGGGGGACTGGGGTGCCAGGTATGTAAGTATATCAGCTATAAAGTCCTGGTGCATAAGAAGTCCTGCAAATTTGTCACAGTTAAATATGCAGCATTCTTTGCCATCAGAACCCATGACGCCAGTGGACCGATTATCTGTGCCTTCAGACCCTTTCAGCAGAATGCAGACTTTTCTTTGTTCTAGAATGGTGGAGATCTAATGTTTTATAAGTAGCAAAAAAAAAAAAAAATACTTCCTGGACAATGTGCCAGGTTTTATACTGTGCTGAAGATCAGTTCAGCATTAAGTTATCTTATGAGTGAGGGATACTTCATATAAATTTGAAATTGGACTGTTGGACTCAGAACCACTCACTGACTATTGCATGTGTAAAAAAGGATTATAGCCATGACATAAAATCAGCACTTTCTGTGGTACCCCTAATTACCTTGCTCCCCAATTTTTTACTTTTTTTTATATACTGGGAATCAACTCACAACATCACACTTGCCAGGCAGGTGCTATGCTGCTGAGCTGTATACCTGGCCCTTGTGTCACAAATTTTAACCAAATTTTGGTTTCAGTGTTAACTGCTGGGCTCTCGTAGTACTAATGCTTGAGGTGATGGTTAGAGTCTCCAGTTCATATTGTTGAGAGTTCTGAAAACTCGACCAAGTTATTTTGGAAAGAAAAATTTGCATATCACATTCTCTATAAAGTCTGCAAGTATCCTGGAGAGTTTTCTAAACAAGGACCTAAAGGAACAATTGGGCTGTCCTCTTCAGACAGGATTTGCTGATGCTCTGGAGCATCCATTCTTTCCCCATGTTGACTGGGGCATGATGGAGCAAAAGCAGGTGGTCCCTCCATTAAATCAAGCATTTCTTGGGGGAATTGAGTTTGGACAACTTTGATCCTCAGTTTACTAATGAGGATCATTCCAGATGATAATGACATTGTGAGGAACACGGATGGATATAAATTTATATGTTTGGAGTATGTCATTCCCCTTTTGTTGTCTGCAGAATGTGCCTGATACTCATTTTCCAACTATGCATTCTGTGCCTTTTAATACAGGTGTAAACTTGTTACTAGCCTGGATAGAATTAACCATTTCATATTGGCTATCTACCAAAATAATTCAATGTCCTCTACTGTAGACTGAAAGAACCAAGTATTACACCTAATTGTAACTACAAGAAAGAAACTAAAATCAGCTTCCAGAGAATCACATTGAGATTTATACTGATTCTTCAGAGGCCTACTGCTGAGTGATGAAGTTACCATTTTGGTTCAAAGGAAATACTACTGCTTTAACAAAAATTTTCAGTGGGCTGGGGATCTAGCTCAGTGGCACAGAGCCTGTCTAGCAAGTGTGAGGTCATGAGTTTGATTCTTAGTACCAAAATAAATAAATAAATAAATAAAATTATCTGTTGCATTAAGGTACACAGTGGAATTACATCATAAGCCTTTCATAATTTTTGTCATTCTGTATTAAGTGATTTGAGTGTTGAATTTTGTAATAAAATGTTAATTTAAAATACAGTAACTTTTTATATAACCTATTGTTTTTGGAACTTTTATATTAAAATGCAGTTATTTTCTCATTTCCTTGAATAATTAAATTATTGATATTAAGACAGAAGTTAAAATGTTGGTAATAAAAGATGTTTCTCAGAGGATATTCTTCTCTGTGCCTGTGTGTGCATATGTATGTGCATGTGTGCATATTTGGTTTGCTTTTGTTTAGGTGTCTGATTTCCATGCTGGAAAATTTTCATAAATATCCCATGATATCAGCTTTAATTTCATATTGAAGACTAAATCGTAAATAAGTTAGATCAATGTTCTGTGTGAATGTAAGTATAGAATGATAGAGCTGGAAAGTTTCTGAGAAAACTAATCTTAAGAGTAAGTCTTGATGGTGGACATCCTTGTTCCTGATTTTAAAGTGAAAGCTTTCAGTTTTTGTCTATTTAGTATGATGTTGGCTGTTGGTTTGTCATAGATGGATTTGATCAGATGGAGGTAAAGATCATCTATCCCTATTTTCTGTAGGGTTTTTCTCATGAATGAGTGTTGGGCTTTGTCAAAGGCATTTTTTGCATCTATTGTGATGATCATGTGGTTTTTGTCTTTGGCTCTGTTGATATGATGTATTACATTAATTGATTTGCGTATATGGAACCATCCTTGCATCCTTGGGATGACTCCCACTTGTAATGGTGTATGATTTTCTTGATGATTTGCTGAATTCTGTTTGCTAATATTTTATTGAGTATCTTTGCATCTATTTTCATTAGGGAGATTGGCCTTTAGTTCTCTTTTTTGGTTGGATCTTTCTCTAGCTTTGTATCAGTATAATACTTGCCTCCAGAAATGAGTTAGGGAGATTTGCTTCCTTTTCAATTTCATTGAATAATTTGATAAGAATTGATATTATATCTTCTCTAAATTTATTGTAGAATTCAGCTGTGAATCCATCAGGACCTGGTCTTTTCTTTGTTGGTAGGTTTTTAATCACATTTTCAATTTCATTAATTGATACTGGGTTATTCAGGATTTTTATTTCTTCTCAATTCAACTTTGGGTATTCACACTTATCTAGGAATCTGTCCATTTCTTCTGTGTTTTCCTTCCTATAGGAGTAAAGATTTTCAAAGTAGGTACTGATGATCTTCTAATTTCTATAGGATCTATAGTGATTTCACCCTTTTCGTTCCTTATTGCATGAATTTGTGTTTTTTCTTTCCTTTTTCTTGATAACGTTGGCTAGGGATTAATCAAGTTTATTTATTCTTTCAAAGAACTAACTCTTTGATTCATTAATTCTTTGTAGTGTTTTCTTTGTCTCAGTTGCATTAATTTCTTCCCTGATCTTTATAATTTCCTCCCTTCTTTGGCCTTTGGGCTTGACTTGCTTTTCTTTTTTTTAAAAGTTTATGGAAGGAAGCAATGCAGATGCCCATCAGCTGAGGAATGGATAAAAAAGGTGTGGCATTTATACCTAGTGGAATATTACCCAGCTATAAAGAAAGATAAACCCAAGGATTTCATAGGTAAATTGATGTAACTAGAGACTATACTCATAAGTGAAATAAATCAGACCTGCATGTGTAAATACCATATTGTCTCACTAGTGTAAGAACCTGAAAGAGTAAATAAAACCTAAAAGGTACTTTAGATACTGTGAAATGGAAAGAAACTGCTCAAAGGAAAGAACAACTGGGATGAAGGAAAAGAGAAAACAAAGAAGGAAAAAATGTGTATATACAGGATAGCTAAGATAGTTTTACTACTAGTTTCTATTGCCTTATTGAAAGGAACAATTAATGTTCAATTGTTTGATCAGTCTTAAGTGCCTATATTTGTTTAACTGGGCAACCAATTTTAAGATAACAGTATGTAATACAATAACCATTGTTAATTTCCTATCACCTTGTCTGAAGTTCTGTATTCCTTCTATTGTTTTGGTGTTGTTATGTTTACGTCTTTTTGTTAATGTGTGGTTGTTTTGTCTTTAAAATAAAAAAAGAGTACATTTTATTTTGTTCAGATGTTATTGGGAGGCATCATTTAATCTTCTCCCTGGCGGCTATTACATAATTGTTCATTTCTTCTATGTTGTTTGATAAAATTGATGATGAAGGTGTCCTCTGTCTGTGCAATTACAGCTTGCAAGGTGGTTAGTTCAAGTGAGGGACTGACCTTTTATTACTAACATTAAAAAAATTTAATTTCTGTAGCCATTTTAAAATTACTGCCATGTTGCACAACTCAGTTCTTGATGTTGGGGGAGGAAGCAAGGGACTGGCAAATGCTACCAATGATATACTGAATTTCCTAACCTTCTACTTGAGTACTCTACCATAAATAACTATTGTGCTTGATATCGTTAAGTTTTGAACATATCCAAAGGTGGTACTTCCTGCTTTCCTTGGGAATGGTTCAAGAATGAACATAAATTAAAATCAAAGTGGGACCTATACGTCTATCCATTCTTTATAAAGACTCAAAGCAGTCGCCACTTTTATGACTTCTGAATGTCATCATCATGCTACTTGATGTCCCCAGTGCCTGATGCTCATTGTGATTCTGAGGGGTAAATCAGATCGGCGGTCTCTGTTCTTTCTCTCCTTACTGCTTTTCGTAGTTTGGACCTTAACTGTCCCCAAAAGAGTCACGTGTGAACAATTTGGTCCCCAGCCAGTGGTGCTACTGGACTGTGGTGGGACTTTAAGAGATGGACTCTAGATGCAGATCTTTAGGTCATGGGGTGCATGCCCTCAGAAGAGAATGTGAGACCCGAGGCCCATCCTCTTGCCCTCTTTCACTTCATGCCATGAGGTGAAATGTTCCGCTTTAACACACTCCTGAAGTGATATACTCTTTCCATTGAACAAAAAGTAACAAGACCTACCAAGCATAGGCTGGAGCCTCTAAAGTATGAGTCAAAAACAAACCTCTTTTCTTTGTAAAGTGATTATTTCAGAGATTTTAAAAATTTTAAAAATAATTTTCTTTTCTTTAAATAATTTTCATTAGTATATGTTTTCAGTATGTAGTGACTACATTCACTCTAGGGAACTGGTGCGTGTACCACTGAACTATACCTTCATATGCTAGGTATTTGTGACAGTAACCAAAGGCTCACTAACACATCAGTCAAGTGTCATCTTTTATCCCTTCTTTTTATGTTTATGATACAGGATTATAAATGTTTACTATTATCATTCCACATAGGAATTTTGATTTTGGTTCTTGTTTTTGTTGCTTTTTTCCAAAGTGACAAATCAAGTGCAAAGGAGCAGAAATTTATTTATTCTTCATCTTTTGGTAGTGTTGCTTCAGGTTCCATTTGAATTTGTCGTGATTCCATCAAATAATCCTCTGTTCTTGGACTTTCTTCAAATATTCTTATTAAATATCAAATGTTAAAATTCTTCTAACTACTTTAGAAACTCAAATTTTGAATAATTTAGTTCAGTTCAGTCTTAAAACCTTGCTCAATTAGCAGTACCTGGCATAGAAATTCAGTGTTGGTCTATATCTCTCCAGACTAATAGTCTATAATGGGTCAGAAAATTTTATTTGATTTCATGTTTTCATCTTTAAAAAGGGATGAAAGAAACAGTTGTTATAAATTCAGATTATACTTTATGAGTACAAATTATTTAACTTTTGAGAACTTAATATTTTTAAATGTTATATTAAAATAAGAATAAGGCATGTTGGATTTAGTGATTTGACCTTTTAAAATTAGCATATTATGATTTATATCAGTTGGTTTTATCTGATTGATAGTAATTGATGCAATTAATTACAACATCTTGGAGAAAAAGTAAAAATCATATTTTACCCCTACTTGGAAATTTTTAAAATATAAAAAGTGATGCATATTTATTAAACTGGATGGATTTCTTTTTATTATAAGTTTTTAAATCCTCAGACTATTCTACTTAGTTTTAAGTAAAATACTTCTGGCCAGCTTTATGTATCCTACAGAGTCTGTGACTTTAAGTACCCCCTCTGAGTGAGCATCATTTTCCTCATCTATAAAACAAGAAGTGTGACACAAAGCTTTGTACAATGGATCAGCATTATAGTCAGCAAAGCGCTTAGCACAGGGCAGATTCTCAATAAAAAATAGTTATCCTAGTTTACCTTGAAAAATTATCCCTTATACAAACCTTGGAGAAAGTGCTTAGGGAACTTAGAAAAAATAATTTTAAAGGTGTTTCAGGCAAAAGTCTTCATGTTTAATTTTTAGTTCTTGATGCTGCACATAACTCCATTCAATAATAGTGCATGTAGTATTTGATATTTTCTAAAGCACTATGCCTTGTTCTTCAATCAATCTTTGTAGAGCCCTCTGTCTACTCTCACAACAATTTTCCAGGCAAATGATAAATTCCTTGCTCTCTGTTTTCTGTGAGTGGAACAGTGCATATTTCTCTATAATCAATAAAGCTAGTCTGTCACAGGAAACAGCATGAATATTTCACTGATCTCCTGTAGAGAAGTTTGTGTGATTCACATTTCTAAAAAAGTGACTTGAAGTTCTTTTAGAAACTGCTACTTTAGTGGAGTTTTCTTCTACCATTTTATAAATATAATATTGGAGGCATCTTTAATTAATAACTGGCAGGTAGATCTAAGGACACGTTTTGTTCTGTTCATGTCAAATATGTAGGAGATGATCCCTATTTAACATTTTTTTGATCATTAGTGAATGTGATAAACTTCTCTAGAACCATTAAAGCAATAGAAATTGAGCAATTAAGATATAATTTTGAAATTTCATAGATGTATATGTGCCTAACATGTCAAAAACTGTGGCAACATTGGATATTCTGTATTACAAATTATTATTCTCTTTTCAAGTCCCCATTTATTTGCTTTATGTAAATCATAGTATCTAGTATTGCTTAAGGCAAAATAACCCCTTCTGAGATGAATTCATGCTTGATATCTTGAGGTTCTTTTGTTTGTGAATCTAAATCAATAGGAATTATTGAGACTTTAGACCCTCATCTGGTGGGCACAAATGCTACTTTGATAGGTTTGAGTAATGATACTGCTTTACTATTAAATCCAGTTATGACACAGAGAGCAGTAATATTGTTCATTCACATATGAACATGCCGACTGGGAACACATTATGTAGTGCTTGCCAGATTTTTCTGCTAAATTTCCTTCTTAATAATTAAACTTCACATTGCTTCTGTATTTTAGAAAACCATTATTGTGGTTCTCCCTCTTAGTCTGAAAACTAGGTGTATGTGGTTCTCTGTTATTATCTGTCCTTACCTTCTTGGAACACTATTTGAAATCCAGAATGTTGTAAACATAATAAGGAAATGAGTTGCATATGTATAATTTTACCTATGGATATGTATGTTAAATATACCTTTATAAATATTAAGTTTGAAAAGGATGGATAAAATCAGTATTTATCTGCAAGATTGCTTTCTCTAAGACTCTCACTGTTATCTATTGTAAATGATTAAACTTTGGAAATCACTAGGAATTCTAAAAGTAGTCTACAAAGCAGTAAATTTTCTTACATTGTCCACTTATTGCCTCCCAATTCCAATCCCAGCCATCCTTCCAGTTCAACTTCTGTATTTTATCCCTCACTAAATGCTGCCTGGATCGTGGTCGTAGGTTCCTGATATTTGCACCTTCTCCCTCCCCTATCCCAGCCATCTCTCCATGTGGACGCTGGCTCAAGCCTTCACAGACCATCACTGAGGTCATTTTCACCCACTCAGAAACATATTCAAGGTCTATGGTGAACTAATGTTAAAACAACCTCTTTAGGCTTCTTATGCATTCCCATTCTCTGCACTAGACAACTTACACAAACACTCTGTTTGCTAGAAAGGCATTGATAACGTTACCATTTCACTCACCTTCACACGTAGTTGCCCAGTTGGTGTGCCTTTCGCCACCCTGACACTGTCTGTGGTCCTGTGTGGCCCTCAAGTCTGGGCTTTAAAACTGTTTCCAACCAAGTCTTTCTTCTGTACTCATCAGCGGTCACCCCCACTGTTCTCTCTCCATCCCCTCTGGAACTGCCGTACCACCTTACTTGTGTAGTACTTGGTGTCCTGTGTGCATTCTGTTTTAAAGTTTGTTCAAATAAAGTAAAATGTCTCATTTGCTTTGGGTCTGTTTTGGTAACAGCTTCTGGGTCTTGTAAGTTGAGTACAGTTGCAGGAACTTTGCTCCATCTAATAAATATGAAAGCAGTGTAAATTGTAAGAGTTCTGGGCAAGTAGTAGCATGATAGTGCTACTTTAAATAGTTGCATGATAGCACTAATTGAAAGTGATCTCTGAAATGTACCCATCTGGGAAGAAAATGAAGCTTCTAATTAAGTAGGTTGTAAATCATTACTAGTTGATTAAGCTTTAAACTAAAATATGGTTTTATTTATATAGAAAATCCTACTTAAAATGCTTGCTTTTTAACTCTATGGTCAGCATTTTTTAAAATGTAAATATTGGCTATAAAACAATCTAGTATTAAGATTTCTGGAACAAAGGGATACACAGAAAATTAGTAGGAAAACTAGTGTTACACTTTATGTCTAGATGAACCCCCAAAGCCTCATATAATCTTAGATGGGGATTTTTTGGAGATGGCCAAATCTAGAATATGGGATGCTGGGATTTAGGGTATGTGATTGCTAAATCAGTCCACTTATAGGTCTGGCACTGTCCTAATCCCAGCAATCTAGGTATAATATAAAAGGGGCAGAAAAATGCTGTTAAGGTCCCTTGTTGCTTTTGCTGTCTTCTGCCTGTCATGAATTGCTGTCCTTTGTGAAGCCACCCTACCTTAGAGCCTGCTGATTGTGGGCTGAAACTCTACAAACTATGAGCTAAATAAACCTCTCTTCTTTTAACTTTGGGTGTCAGGTATCTTGTCTTAGCAACAAGAAAAGTAAGTAAGACAATCAGCATAACTACTCTGAAAGGACAACTTGCAGCTCCCCAGAATACAGTAGCATAGGGATGTTTCTGGGGCTAAATAGGTTGTTTTCAGGTGTGTAAGTGCAGGGAGCAGTCAAAGCGTGTCATGAGCCTGGACCCTCCTTCTGTCTTCATCACTGACCTCGACCATATCTCACCTACAAAGGGAAGCACCAAGGGGGATCTTGGTTTGGCAGTGACTAGATCCTCAGGAGCATGAGGGAGATGAAAACTGCTTGCAGAATCACCCGGCTGTGCTGCATGCTAACCTTGTGGATCCTCACAGCATCACCTCAGCAATGAGAAGGGACGTTTGACACAGGAAGGACGTGGGTTATGATGAGGGATTGCTGAACACTGCGGCGTTCTCACTCTTGCAAGGCTCCCAACCCTGTAGTCTGAAAGTTTTGCTTTGTGACTTCCTAATCCTATCTTTCTTTGCTTTTAATTTTGATACAAAAATGACTGACCTATTTAGTAGTAAATGCTTCCAACTCAAATGAACCTCTTTTTGCAGCTTCTGAAATTAAAATTTAGAGATATTTTTGATAATTTTCTTTCATCTATCTATCTATCATCTATCTATATCCTATCCTATTTTTCTTTCCATTAAAGGATGAAAAAGAGCATTCCTTTGATATTTTGAAAATAAATGTTCATTATGTTTGAGACAAAGCTATTAAATTGCTACTTCCTAAGACCTGAAAAATATAAATTCGTTGACATCATGAAACTGCATAGATACATAGATTTATTTTATGAGACTCAATTTATAGCTAGTAGAAAACCACCTCAGAATGAGGGATTGGAGGCTGCAGTGTTACATATATTGATATTTAGGAAAGACCACTCTAAACCTTTGACTCACATTGTCTCTGTTTTTGTTGACCTAAAGGAGTGGTGGCAAACCTATGGCTCATGTGCCACAGTTGACTTTTTTTTAGTTGGCTGTTTTTAATTACTGAAATTTCTAAAATGTTCACTGGTCTAGAGAGTTTATGTCTGAACACAGTTTTGGTTTACTCCACCAAGAGGGCTTTATCACTGTTACTGGCACTTGGAAATCACTTTGATGAAATGAGATTCACTGGGGAACAGTGTATTTCTCTAGAGTAAGCAAAGTGCTGCCTTGTATGGATAACACTAAACTAGAGTCCGGGAAAGAAATAAAACTGAAGAAATTGAAAAATGAGGATTAGCGCATTTCAGTTTCTAGAGGCAGTTTGGTATTCAACATATTTACATTGTTGATGTACTGTTTTCCATTTTATATGTGATAAATAAAAGTGAAAATCTCCATGGTGACTACCTACAGTGATTGACCACCACAGTTGTTTATAGGGCCTGGGATAACAAAGGAGCAAGTTTATGGATGAGCTGTATTCTTGTCCCTGGGAGAAATATTGGGTGGAGTCTAACTGCTTGGCTATGTGATGAAGCTCACAGTAGAACCCTACTTATATAGCGCTGCTAAGCATGTTTTCTAGATTTCTTTCCTGTTTAAGTTCTGTTAGGACAAATGTGCCTTTTTAAGCCTTGATTGAAAAGTTTCATGACTATTTTAGTCTGTTTAATACACATGGAAAATTGCAACATTTAATAAACTATTGGTTTTACCTATGATAGAAAATGAGAAGTTTAATTTCATTCTTTTATTGATTATGTGGTACATAGGTGTGTATTTATGGCCATATGTTTTCACTTTTTAAAATTTAGTTTTAACTGACACATATAACAATATACAGTATATATTTATTTATAATGTGATATTTCAATATATGCATACAGGTTGTAATAATCAAACTGGGGTAATTAGCACACCACCTTAAGCATTTGTCATTTTATTGTGATGAAAACATTAAAAATGTGTTTTTATCTACTTTGAAGTATATAATAGATTACTGACTCTAGTCTTTGTACTGTGCTTTTGAATACTAGGACTTACTCTTCCTTTCTAACTATAACTTTGTTCCCATTAACCAGCTTTCCCCTTCCCCCTCTCCCTCTTTATCTTCCCAGGCTTTAGTTACTCTTCTACTTTTAAGTCAGATGTGATTAACTTTCTTAGCTTCCACATGTCAGTGAGACCATGCACCTTTTGGCTTTTTCTGTGCAGCTCATTTCACATGACATAATGACCTTCACTTCTATCCATATTGCCACAGTGACAGAGTTTCATCCTTTCATGTTTTGTCTTTTTGAGGCAGGGTTTCACTATGCAGTTCAGGCTGGGCTCGCACTCACTTTGTAGCCTAAGCTGGCCTCAAACTTAGTGATTCTCTTGCCTCAGCTTCCTGAGTGCTGAGATTACAGGTGTGTACTGCCATGCCTGGCTTCATCCTTTTTGATGACTGAAGATTATTCCATTGTGTATCTTTTATCTTTTATTTTTTAAATTAAGCTCTAAGCTTATTGGTTGTATCTACATCTGTATTCATATTCATCATAGGGAATTTGTTCCTGTACATGGATATATTTTGTACACAATATCTATCATATAATCTATTATTGCAATATGTATTACAAATTTTGTTCCACAATTATACTTTCCACTTCTCACAACAGAGAGGCAATGCGATTTTTATACATGTGTCTGATTTATTTCACTTATGAATATGATCTCAAGGTGTCTTCATTTACTTAGAAATGTCTCAAGTTTGTCCTTTATGGCTGAGTAGTACTCCATTGTGAAAAAAATACCACATCTTCTTTATGCATTCATCAGTTGATGGCCATTTTGGTTGTTACCAAGATTTAGCTATTATAAACTGTGACACTAAAAACATGAGTGTGCATATATCTCTGTGGTATGATGCTTTTAATTCCTTCAGGAAGATGCCAAGGGGAATAACTGGGTCAAATGAGACCTCTAGTCCTGGTTTTTTGAGGACTTTTTACACTGATTTCCACAGTGGTTGCACCAGTCTACACTCCCAGAAATAATGGAGAAGGGTTCCTTTTTCCCTAAATCCCTGCCAGCATTTATTATTGGTTGATTTCTTGATAATAGCCATGCTTCCTGGGGTGAGATGGAATTTCAGTGTTATTTTAATTTGCACCTCTTGAATGACCAGTGATGCTGAACATTTTTTTCATATATTTATTTTCCATTTGCACGTCTTCATCCGAGAAGTATGTATTCATCTCAGATGCCTATTTTTGGATTGGGTCTTTAAATTTGGGAGGTCTAAGTTTTTTCAGTTCTTCATACATTCTAGATATTAGTTGTCAGTCTGAGGAACAGTGGTTAAAAGTTTTCACACTCTGTGGGTTGTCTTTTCACTCTGCTGGTGATTTCTCTTGCAAATAAAATAAGATTCCATTTGTTGATCCTTTGTGATAGTTCCAGTGCAGTGGGGGTTTTGTTCATAAAGTTTTTGCCTACACAATGTCTTCAAGAGTTCTGCCTGTTCTGTTTTCCAGGAGATGTAGTGTTTCTGCTTTAATATTTAGATCTTTGATCCATTTCAGTTTCAGTTTAATATGTTGTAAAATATAGCAGCCTTATTTTAATATTTCACATGTAGAAAGCCAGTTTTGCTGGCTTTCATTAAAGAGCATTTCTTCCAGTGAAAGGGTTTGGCTCATTTGTCAAAGTTAAGTGGCTGTGTGTATTTGCAACTATTTCTGTATCTTGTGATCTGTTCCATTGATCCTTGGTTTTTCTTTCCAGTCCAGTGCTATTTTGATCACAGTAGTTCTGTAGTGTAAACTCAAGTCTGGTATTGTGATGCCCCCTGCTTGTCTTTGTCGCCCAGAACTATTTTTGCTATTCTAGGTCTTTTCTGGTTCCAGATGAATTTCAGGAATATTTTCTCTAGTTGTGTGAGGTATGTCAATGGTATTTTGATTGGGGTTGCATTAAATCTGTGTAACATTTCTATTTCTTATCTTATTGCTCCAGTTAATGTTCCTAGAACTGTACTGAATAGGAATGGTGATAGTGAGCATCCTTGTCTTATTCCTGATTTTACAGTAAAAGCTTTCAGTTTTTGACCATTTAGTATGATATCAGACTGAGATAAAGACCATCTATTCCAAATATCTGTAGAGTTTTTATCATGAATGGGTGCTGGACTTGGACTAATGCTTTTTCTGCATCTACTGAGATTACATATGGTTTTTGTCCTTGGCTCTGTTCATATGGTATATTACATTTATTGAATTGCTTATGTTGAACCATCCCTGCATCCCTGAGATAAATCCTACTTCATCATGGCATATAATCTTCTTGATGATTTACTGAATTCTGTTTGCCATTATCTTTTTGAGAACTTTTACATCTTTATTCATTAGGGAAATTGCCCTGTAGTTCCCTTTTTTGGTTGTGCCCTTCTCTGGTTTTGGTATCATGGTAAAACTTGCTTCTAGAATGAGTTTGAGGGTAGTGTTTCCCTTTAAATTTCATTAAAGAGTTTGAAGATTAATGGTATTAGATCATCTTTAAATTTCTTATAGAATTAAGCAGTGAATCCTTCAGGAACTGGGCTTTTTTTGTTGATAAGTTTTTATAATTACATTTTTAATTTCATTGACTGATAGTCATTCAGAATTTTTATATCTTCTTGAGTCAGCTTTAGGAATTCATACATATTTAGGAATCTGTCCATTTGTCTGTGTTTTCACCTTTTTAGAATAAAGGTTCTCAAAGTAGGTATTGATGATCTTCTGGATTTCTGCAGGATCCATTGTGATTTAATTCCTAATTCCTTTTCATTCCTAATTACATAGATTCAAGTCTTTCCTTTTTTGGTGAGGTTGGCTAAGGGTTTATCAATTTTATTTAGTCTTTCAAAGAACCAACTCTTCAATGGATTGATTCTTTTATTATTTTCTTAGTGTCAAATGCATTAATTTCTTTTCAGATCTTTATAATTTCCTACTTTGTGTGAGCTTTACACTTAATTTGTTCTTTTTCTAGAAGTTTAAGTTTTGATATTAGGTTGTTTATTTGAGCTTGTTCTGTTTTCCTGATATGAGAATTCATCACTATAAATTTCATTGCTTTTATTACATAGGTTCCAGTATGTTGTATCAGCATTATCATTTAATTATAGATACTATTTAATTTCTTCTTTAATTTCATCTCTGATGAGCTGGTTGTTGAAGAGGCTGTTATTCAATTTCCATGTGGTTTTTTTTTGAAGTTTTTGTGGTTTCTTTTGCCATTGATTTCCATTTTCCTTGCATTATGGTCTGAGAATATATATGGGATAACTTGTTCTTTGTATTTGTTTGGGCATGTTCTATGGGCCTGTATGTAGTCTGTTTTGGAGACTGTCCCATGCACAATTGAGAAGGTTTTGTATTCTGATGTTATAGGGTTGGATACTTTGTAAAGTCCATTCTTTCACAAGTTTGGCTAAATTTTGATATTTGTTTTTTGATTTTTTTGTCTAGTTGATTTGTTTGTGACAGCAGAGTATTAAGGTCCCCCAATATATTGTATTAGTGCTTATTTTATTTTTCATGTCCATTAATATTTGTTTTAAATTTTTGGATGTACCAGTATTTGGTGCATATATGTTTATGATTATCATCTCTTTCTCTTGACATTTTCCCTTAACAAGTATGTAGTGACCTTCTTTGTCTTTTTTTATCAGTCTTGGCTTGAAGTTCATTTTTAGTGGAAATGGAATAGCTACCCCTGCTTTCTTCTGGGTTCCTGTCACATGGAATACTTTTTTTCCAGCCTTTGACTTTCAATCTATATATTTATTTCCTGGCTCTTACTTCTTGATCCATTCTGCTAGTCTGTCTCTTTTGATTGGTGAATTGAGACCACTTACATTGGTGGTTATAACTGATATATATATATATATATATATATATATATATTGGCTTATCCTTATCACATTATTTTCCTGATAATGGCTCCCTGTCTTTCTCCTCTGTTGAAATTGCTTGCCTTACCTGGTGCATTCTTTCTGTTGATGTTTTTGGAATTGTGGTCTTCATTACTTCTTTCTAAAATATTCCTAATAACACTTTGTAGGGCTGCTTCAGTAGTCATGAATTTCTTCAGTTTGTTCTTTGTCATGGAAGTACTTTATTTCTCCATTGATTTTGAACGATAGTTTTGCAGGATACATCAGTCTGGATTGGAGATTGTTTTTTTAATGACTTGAAATAATTCATTCCAAGCTCTCCTTTACTTAAAGGTTTATGTTGTGTAATCTGCTGTGATTCTGATTGGCTTTCCTTTGTAAGTGATTCATTTCTTTTCTCTATCAGCTTTTAATATTTTGTTCTTGTGCTGAATTTCTGGAATTTTAGTTACTAGATGCCTTGGTGTAGATTTGTTTTGGTCTTGCCTGGTTTGATTTATATATGCCTCGCTTATTTGTAGGTCAAATTCTTTTTTTATGTTTGGTAAGTTTTTTACTATTACTTATGTGAACAGGCTTTTAAATTTCATTTGCTCAATCTCTTGCTTTCTCATTGACTCCAGTTAATCTTATGTTGTTTTTTGCATCACGAGTGCAGTTATTGGATTGATTTTTCATGATCTCTTGCTATTTTGAGATATTTTTCTTTTTGGTGGTTGTGAACTGCAATCCGGTCTTCTAGATCTGATATTTTGTCTTTGCCTTGGTTCATTCAGTTGCATATACTTACAGTGAAAGCTTTGATCTCCTGGATGTCTATTTGAATCAGTTTCATGGATTCCACTTCTTTCTTATCCTGGGCATTATGGTTTCTGTCATTTTCCTGAGCTCCTCTGTTTTTCATCCATATCTACTCTAGACTCACTGTGCAAGTCCTTTGTTTTGACTAACATTTCTTTTTTACTTGAACAATTATTTCTGATCTTATTTCTCTGTAAGCTCATTCATTTTTTTTTAACTTCTGCTATCATTTCAGACGGTGGTAACTATTAATTTGATATCTTTAACCATAGGAGCAAAGATCTATAGTTATATGACAAAATCCAACATAAACCAGAAACTTGTATTCAATGAGTTTGTACTTAGTAGAGTGATTTTACCCTGGGTATGGGGGTGGGCAGTTTTAGAGAGTGGACAAAAAAGAGAAATAAATGAAGAGGAATGCAGTAGAAGGAAGACTAGCGTACAAAGGATGGCCACCCAAGCTTTGGGAAACAAGCAGAGGATGGGAGAAAGAATGAAGGAGAAAGCAAAGAATATTGAAGTGAACCAGAAAGAGTAAAGACAATGTTTACTCACATTAAAATATTTTAAAAATCAAGAAAAGCAGTTAAGGAAAGAGAGAAAGAAGATGAATGGAATAAAACAAAGTAAAAGTAAAAATCTAAGTAGCAAAAAAAGGAAAACAAAACAAAACCAAAAAATGGGAAAAATAAACAATAACATTCCTGTGAAATCCTCAAGTGCCAGTCTTCAGCCAGCAACTTTCTGTATGTCCCTCAGCAGCCACCCGTATCTCCTTATCCTGTTTGTCTTTGTGTCACCCTCCCATTTGTTGTGGCACTCTCAGACAGAGATAGCCCAGGGCTGCTGTCAGTCCTGTGAACAGTTCGCTCCTCCTTATCTTTGCATACTCTCCTCTGTTCACATCTCTACCCTTTCATGATGCCTGTTGCAGGGCGTGGCATGGCATAGACATCCTGTCACTGATGCAGATATAGCCCAAGGATGCTTGGTCCCCCTTCAGTCTCTCCAGTGGGTGTAAGAGGGTGTGGACTTCCCACTGATTGCTCTACAGTGACCCAAGGCTGTTTAAATCTTTTGCATCTGTGCCTGTCTCCCAAGCCACTGGTCACAGGGCAGAAAGGGTCATACTGTTCCACTTACTACTTTTACTGCTGCAATCCCTAACCTGGGGGTTGCAGTTAGCTGCTGTGAAGCACGACAAAAAAAACAACAACAACGAAACTGGTGGTCTATCAGGGAGGGAGCAGTTTACAGGTCACTCACCCCTGTGTGTGCCAACGAAGTTTACTACCAGGTTGCAGGATTCTCCGTGTGGATGAAGGCAAAAGGGTCAAGAAGGCTTATGTTCTAAATCTATCCTGTGTGGCTTGATGTAGCCACGCAGTTGCAGTCTATCAGTTGTTTGGAAACATCCCACAATGATGGTTTCTGCTCCCCACACAGGGGGCAGTTCCACCAGCAGTCCTGTAGGCTGGTTTGCCATTTTATAATGTCCTATGTCTATGTTTTGTTTTATCTACACGTCTCTCATTTCAGATTGCTTTTGGCATTAGGCTGTATGTCCCTCCCTTTCTTCTGATCACCTGTGCTTTTAGTTGATTTTCTTTGAGTGGCCCCAGCATGGCTCCTCTTATATTCTGCCATTTCAGGACTCCTGGGCACGTGTTCCTAAAAATGAGCAGTTTTCACTACGTCTCAGTAGTTAACAGAAAGGGCACTTGTAGTCTGGGTCATGAGATTACACTGTATTTTTTTCCTTGGGTCACGATTAGAAAATCTGAATGACATTGTGGATGGACATAGGATTAAACTGACTGAAAAGTGTAAAAATAACTTATTGGACACCAAGCAAGATGAAGGGAATTCTACAAGCTACAATTAGGTTAGTTTTTCTCTTCAGTTCCTATGCATGTAAGACTGACCATGAAGCTTAAAATTCCCAGTTGCTATGCTGTGCCTACTTAAAGCAACAGAAGTGGACATTGTGAGTTGTCATCCGGGTCCTCTCAGTCTCCATTACTGTAACAGCCCTTTGTGGCTGTGATACGCTCTTGTTGTCTATATTCTCCACCTCTGACTCTTCTTCACAAGGCTACTGGGTGATTGGAGCCACTTTGCCAACCCAGACAGGGATCCAGCAGTCTTTGAAAGCTTAAGATGCTCTTGGGAACTCATTAACAGTGGTTAGCCATTGGGGGAATATACAAGTCTGACTGTCCTCAGATCAAGCTGAGGAGGGATCATCCTGAAGTTATTCTCCACAGGCTGGTCTGGACATCACACCATCTGTTGTTTCTTCTCTCTCCCTGAGCTGCTTCTTCACCAGTATACTGATGTCTCCTAAAAGTACATCATGAAAAAGCACACGGACAATACAGTCTTCATCTCAGAGTCTGCTTCTGGAAACCAGACCTCAGCTACGATTGTTTGAAAGTAAAACTGCACACTTTATCCTTTAGCCAGCTCTGTTCCTGTTTGTCACTGCAAATGTTCAAGAAGTTGTTGTAATCACAGGAAGTCCAGAGGATCAATGTGCTCTGCAAATAACTGAATGATCTTGGTAGTTCATGTGTGAATAATTACATATGAACTTCTTTGGTTTTAATTGGTACAGAACATCTTTTAGAATTGCCCGAGTGGACTTGCCTCAGCATGTAGAAGTCCTACCTGCAAGCATTGCTTCTTGTTTGCCCTTCTGTGTTCGGGGTCAGCAAATCCAGTGAAAAGCTGCCTGTAGTCTCCTTCGAGTTATTCTGCTTTAGCCATTTCATGTCCATTCTCTGCAGGCTGTTCTCTGCTCTGAGAGGCCAGGCAGTAGCAGCAGTGGGGCTGGGCCTTTGCCTGAGGAGAAACCCAGCAGAAAGCCTCCTAGCTCAGGCCCAGGCCCTGGCACTTTGCTCCTTTTAAGAACTTCTCTTCTTGTATTTTTCTC
The DNA here is from genome assembly GCA_004027595.1 of Dinomys branickii. Classification (NCBI taxonomy): domain Eukaryota; kingdom Metazoa; phylum Chordata; class Mammalia; order Rodentia; family Dinomyidae; genus Dinomys; species Dinomys branickii. The sequence goes on from PVLD010016957.1 coordinate 33,325, forward strand.
CAGTTTCTTTGGAAGAACTTGTATTTTGACTTTTCTCTTCACAATGTCAGATTGCATTTCTTTCCTATTGACCACTGTAATTTTAAATAAAATCTATAATGCAAACCTGTGGACCCAGAAACAAAATTATTATATTTCCAAGACTTTACAAGGTATTTTGTGTATATATGCACATATGTGTTCACACAAATATTTGGAGTCTGGTAGAATTGAATTTCAAAAGAAGGACTTACTACTAGTACTAAAAGCAAGAAATGCCAAAGAGGTTTTGTTTTATTTAAATGCCCTTTCACCATTCTCTTTTTCAGTTAAACTTGTAGAGAAAAGAGGTCAGTCGTGGAACTATGTCCACAAAGGATGGAGTAAGAGTCATTTACCTTTCAGAAGTTGTTTGGGGGCTGGGGATATAGCTCAGTGTAATAAGTGCCTGCTTGGCAAGCACAAGGTCCTGAATTTCAATCCCCAGTACTGCAAAAAAAAAAAAAAAAAAAAAAACACAGAAGTTGTTTGGGGCCAAGATCTGGCCCAAGGGTGATGAGAGAAAGAGAGTGGAGGGATGGAGGAAGGTGAGAGGGAGAAGGAGAAGAGTTTGCTTGGGCTGTGATGGAGTGGGAGTTGAAAACATTGCAAGGAGCACTAGTATTGGAATGTTAGAGGCTGGAGAGGTTTGGAAAACATAATGTCCATGGTCCCCACATCCCATCACTAATCCACCGGTTCATCCCTTGAAGACAGATAGGTGAAGTTGCCATTGCAAAACAAGTGGTGAATTGGTGGAGAGATCTCAAGTTGATTGGCTGGGAGTGACCAGGCAGAAAGGGACCAACAGAAGTGCACCTCAAAGCAGCGTGGAGAGGACGCTGGTGAACAGAGCTCTTACTACTTGGTGGGTGTGGATGTGCAGATATACGCAGAGATCACGATGGGGTCTGCCATGCGTGGAGTCATTTATTTCTCAGTGGGTTAGGAGCTTGCTGTGTAAATTCTTTCTCTTACGGGCCATGTATCCTCATAGGTAGGGTAGGGAATAGAGCACATTAAGAAAAGACCCTGAGTAAGAGATTCACCTTTTCTTTTGATTTAGATCAGTGAGTGGCTTTATGTTCTAGAATGCTTTTCCCTTGGGCAAGTTTTATACTTTGATTGACAGATTCTAACTGCTTTCTACTTAGAAGAAAATGGAATAGATTTTATTCTTAAAAGGTACCTGTTGCTAGGATTTGAAACCTTAAAATAGAAGTTGCCATTTTTTTCACATCTAAAAGATTTTATGTAAGAGCAAGAGTTTGAGAAAACCAAAGCTTTATAGAATATAGTTTTTTAAAAGTTCTTTTTTAAAGAGCAGAAAATTACACATCATGCAATCATTTTTTTGTGTGTGAAGACAAGATTACTGAGGAGGGAAGTCTCCATGAGGAAATATGAATGCTATTGCAGAGAACACAATTAGAAGTGGTAATGTAAGACATAAGAATGTCTTCCCACCTGTGGCAATCACTAACTTGTTTCTCCTGGTATTGGTTTATCATTTAAAAAGCACAGTTTTATAGGAACACTAAATCATAATGAGTCATCCAATAGAATATTGGAGAGTGATGTCCCTTAAAGGATGGGTAAGAAGCAGAATCACATAATGAAATTTACAGAGAAGCAAGAAGAGTTATGGCAGCCACCAGGAGTGTACACTGGGTACTGTTGCTTAGAGAAGGAAGCTACTAATAGTCATGTGTGCTAATTAAGATAATTTCTTATATGCCAGCAACTATAGTAATTAAGTTCTTTGCAGATATAATCTCACTTAATCCCTACAACACATCTGTGTGTTATGTTTTGTTTTCTCATCTCTAAGTAACCAAGTTTAAAGAGATTAATTAATTTCTCTAACAAGTCACCATTAGTAGCTGTGAGGAGTTCATACTTGAAGGAGTATCAGGCTTGGGCAGCAGCTGGTGAAGATAAACGTAAAAGCCAAAGATGTAAAGGTTCAGTTGTTTGGTTGATTTGCAATGGAAACATCAAGAACAAGTGTGATGGACATATACGGCAACCAGGAAGGAACCGAAGCCTTTAGTGTGGGATACTGAGCTTTCAGGGCTCGACGTTGTGGAAGGAGCTAGAGTTAGAAAGAGCTGTTCTGAACAGGGTTAAAAGGCAGGGAAAGGACTAGAACTTCGGAGGCCCTGGGCAGTGAGTGAGGCAGAGGGGTGAGGAAGTTCCTGGTCAGTGGAGGCTCAGCTGTGACCCCAAGAGCAGGGGTCTAAAGAGAGGAACTAAATTCATTAAGTTGTGTTTTCTTCCCATGAGAACAATGTGGGCAACATTCATGAGGATCTGTAAGTTAATTTATGTTCCTATTAGATTTAATATGGTTAGCTTTTTTTTTTTTGAGACAGGGTCTTGCTTATAGCTCAGGCTGGCCTTGAACTCATTATGTAACCCAGGCAGGCCTCAAACTCACAGCAATCCTCCTTCCTGAGCCTCCTGAGTACTGGGATTACAGGCATATGCCACCATGCCTAGCATTAATGTGCTTGACTTTTTTTTTTTGTCTTATTGAGACAAGGTTTTACTATGAAGTTTAGGCTGGCTTTGAACTCACTTTGTAGCCCAGGCTGGCCTTAAACTCACAGCAATCCTCCTGAGTGCTGGGATTACAGATGTGTACCACCATGGCTGGTTTTATATAGTTGACTTTTAAAGCTAAACATTATGATGGTATTTAAACAGGTAATCAACTCATCAGTGTAAGTCTTGGTGAATGTTTTCAGAAATCTATGAAATTTTTCTTTCTCTTTCTTCTATCATACTAACTATTCAGTTGTTTTTTCTCCCTGGAGGTATTTCAATAATAGAAGAAGAAGAGGACTAGAGTAATAAGAGAACATGTTTTTTCCTTGTCATTAAGGGAAATAGAACATACTAAAACAGATTTGTTTATTGAAGAGGCAAATGGTCATTAGTGGAAAAAAAGAGACAGACTTTTATGTTTACATTAATTCAAAGAAGATGAGAGAAACCTTTTGAAAGATTTTCATATTCATACCTAGCATGGATATTAAAATGCTATATACATATTTAAAATTATAATTTACTCTCTGAAAATACAATAGAGTTGAGATTGATTTGAATACTTTCAGTTTAGCTTTCTCCCTGTTTAGATGGAGACTGCAGTGTAGATCTAGGTGGTGGGTGCTCATCATAACTGCTGCATCCTTTCTACATCCTGATGCTGCCTGGCCACCAAGTAAAAAAGAAAGATTAAAAGAGAAGGAATAATCACTTCTTTGACTTAGTTATTTTTAACTATGTTAAATTATTGGTAGCCTGAGCCATTTTTCAGTGATTCCTTAGGATAAAATTTTATAAAAGCATAAAAATGAAAGCAATCCATTTTTCACTGTACAGTTGTGAAGGTTCATTATAAATTTATTTTATTTCATTTGGCTTTTAAAATCTGGGATGGATACAAATACATGTACTATGTATGTGAATTGTAAAGCAAAATACAAGGTAAATATCATAAACCTCCCAGCCAGCTTAAGAAATGGATCATGATCTTTAACCTTTAAAATAACTTGTGATGGGGGAAAGGCCATGGCTGCAAGCACAGGTGATGGAGAGACTTGTGTGGTTCCCTTGGTGAGGCTGGAAGACAGGGAGGCAGGCAGGTGGCCAACAGCTCTCATGCAGGCACCAAGGTTGGTTTTGATGTCCCTCCACCCACGCTGTACCACACCGCAGTGTGGCTTCTGTCTGGAGGGGTAGGTAGGGAGATGCCCCACAGAGGAACAGCACAGCACATGCACAGGGTCAGGGGTGGCAGTGGGGGCCACTCTCACCAGGTCCCAGTGAAAGCCCAGTAGCGTGGGGTCAAAACTGGAGACAACACAAATTACCATCAGCAGATGGGAACATAAACAATTTGCGGCCCATCCACATGGCCGTATGTGATGGCTCAACCACTGACAAGCAGCAGGACCCATGAAAGCCGGCAGGGTTATGTGGATGGAATCATCTCTGCAAAAAATGGCGTGCTGAATGTTGACAGCTTTCCCGTATCTAAAAAGCACAAACTCTCCTCCTGAGTCACAAAGTACGTGGGCTGCATGGGATGGGAGGACAGGAAGTGATTACAGGTGGCCACAGGGACAGATTCGAAGTACAGTACTGTATGTGTTCATCATTGCCCCTGGGGTGATGGTTTCTAGGGTCTACAAAGGCTGCTCGCTGTGCAGTCACCACATGCTGTCCACCTCACTCTACGTCACAGGACTGAGTACTGTGCTTTTGGATTAAGTTCATTGACTAAGAATGAATAACCATTTGTGTGTTCCTCAAAGCTGCAACCTGTCATGGATGCCCCACCACCAAAATAGAGGTTACAATCTGAAACCAACGTTTCTATCTCTTAAGGAAAATTATGTGAAAATTTCTGGAATATCTTAGTACTCCCTATTTAACTAAAAATGATCAATCTAGAAAGAAAAGTATCCTAAACTTCTGCAGCTAAGTATAAAAACCCAGCACTGCATCATCAGAGCAAATGGCTCCTGTGTATGGAAGAGACCCCTCAGCACTGTGCCGGCCACATGCAAAATGTCATTGCACACATGCTGCTTTCGAAGTGAGACTGTCTCCCGTGCCTAATATCACAGAAAGATTTCCTAGTTTTCCTTTTGCTGTTTCTAAATACACAATAAAGCAAGATGGTTCCTTTAGTGTGATAGCATCGTTTTGAATGGCTGAGGCAGGAACATTACCAGGTGGAGTCCATCCTGACAGATTTAGCGGCTTACTGAGACACTTTGTGGGTATCTGAAAAAAAAGTCAGAGGATGTATAGTTCAATGTGAAGATGCAGGAGTCAAGACCGAGTACTTTAAAAAGTTCATACAATAGTTAGATGATAAATTAGATAAAAAGATATACAGCTAGATATGTAGATAAATATAAATAAGTGGCCACTCTTTTATTCAGTATGAAGGAAAAGATGGGCCATAGGTTCTTCTTATCAGAAGGAGGACTCGGGTTGTAGAATCACAAGACATGCTCTCACTTCCTTGACAACGTGCCCCAACAGAACATGGAACCCTTGTGAACAGCCATCACACTAGTACCATCTGTCTCCTGAGCTCAGTTGGCCAGAAACTCAACAAACCTGCTGAGCTGCAACCACACTTCTCCAGGCCACACCCCCAGGCACAGAAAATATATGTGAAAGATTGAGGAAGCGGTTGACTCCATCTAGACATGTTGTGCTAGGCTACACTGTAGCAGTCACCCAATTGTCACAGACACCCTAGGGAAGGTCTTTCTGAGACTGACCAGCAGTGACTTAGAAAAAGCCCCTTGCTGTCTTCCTAAGCCAAAATAGTAGTGGCGCAGAAACTAGAAAGAGCCCAGGACAAGTTACACCAGGATGAGAAACATCCGGTAGCTCTGAGCAGGTCTCCCCAGAGCCAGGCACCAAAAACTTAGAGAGTCAAAGAAGTTCAGGGTGGGAGACAAAGTCACAGCCACCATCCCCCAAGGACACAGAGAAGCCTAGTGTACGTCCACCCAGGCCCAGCCACCACTATTGGAAATGACTTGGCAAGGAGCCTGGCAGAAGTCCAGCCAGTGTGGTCAATGCAAGCAGTCAGGCCACACTCATGGAAACCTTCATGCCAGTTTCCCTGGGCAGCCAACCCTGCTATATCCCCTTCTTCCCAAGTGTCCACAACCCACACCTCTACCCAACAGGCCCTGATTAAGGGAAGACACATCATGACAACATGTTTTGATACTTCCATCTCCTGAGAGGGCCTTTGTTGTGAAGTTGAAGATGTTAATCTTTTGACAATAAATAGCTTTTCACCATGAAATTGATAGGTAAAGAGGGAAAGCCGTACACTATATCATCCCAGTTGGAGTTCAGTGAGGCCTTTAGGATTTTTGAGCTAAAGAAGGATTCTGAACTCTTAATTTATGCATCATATTATATACAAGAACATCCTGAAATGCCATGTCCAGAAGAGCAATCCATTTACTGCAGAAGTGCACGCCTCTGGAGAAAGCTTTGTTGTGCAAATGGCCACAATTTCCAAGCACTCCAGCAGGTGCGCTCACTGTGCCGTGTGCACAGACTGTTAGGAGGACTTCCATGCCGGGTATATAAGTATATCAACAGTACACTCTTGGTTCCTAAGTGCCACAAACTTGTCACAGTTGAATGTGAGCTGCATTCTTTGCCACCAGAACTCATGATGGCAGTGAATCAAGCATCCATGCCTTCAGACCCTGCACAGACAGTAAACTCATGTAATCCTTCAATTCCTGAGGGTTTGTAACAAGTAGGTGAAGAGAATGAGGCCATGAACACCAGGGAAAGTGACAGAGCTTCATCCAGGTAGGTCTTCAGGACTTCCGTTTGCTCTGGGTGAGGAAGAGGAAGTTATGCAAAAGGACTACTGGTTCAGTTAAAAAAAAAAAATCATATTTGTTCAATAAAAGTGAAAAAAGAGCTTGCCAGCCTTGACTGAGTACAGATAGAGAACCATGTTCAGAGCAGGCATCTAAGCGTCCTTTTCTTGCTGCAGTGCATTCTTGCTTTCAGACAGAAAGCAGACTGTTTTTTGTTCTAGACTATGCAAATGGAAGAGATCCATTGTACACAGCAACAAAGAGCATTTCCTGAAGATCATGCCAGGGTTTACTCTGTAGAAGTCAGCTTAACACTCAGTTATTTTCATGAGCGAGGGATACTTTATAGAAATTTGAAATTGGATAATTTATTACTGGACTCAGAAGGGGACATTAAACTCACTAACTATTGTGTGTGTGTAAGGAAGGACCATAGCCAGGAGATACAACCAGCACTCTTTGTGGTGCTCCTAATTACCTTGCTCTAGCAATTATAAGAGGAGATTATGGTTTCAGTGTTAACTGGTGGATTCTCAGAGTACAAATGTTTAAGATGATGGGCCAAGAGTTTCCATTTTATGTTGTGGAAGGTTTTGATGACTGATAAAAATTTAATTGATTACCTTGTAAATTATTTTGGAAAGAAACATTCACATGCCATGTTCACTGTCTGTGAAAGCTACAAGCATCCTGGAGAGCTTTCTGTTTAGGAACAGTTGGGCTGTCATCCTCAAACAGGATTTGCTGATGCTCAGGAGCATCCAATCCTTTAAAATGTTGACTGGGGCACGATGGAGCAAGATTAGGTGTTACCCCCTTTAAATCAAGTATTTCTGGGGAATTGAATTCGAACAACTTTGATTTCCAGTTTCTTAATGAACCTGCCTGGCTCACTCCAGATAATAATGACATTGTGAGGAAGATTGATGGATATGAATTTGCGTGTTTGGAGTATATCAATAATCTTGTGATATATGAAGAACAACACTATGCCTGGTCCTCATTTTTAAACAAGCATTTTGCTTATGTTGCCATTTAATGCATGAAAAACTTCTTATCAGCATGGATGAAATTAATCATTTCATAGTTTTCTGGATGGAAGCTAATTTCAATGTTTTTGAAGTTATATTCAGATATGATACTTGATTCTTGCAGCCTATAGTAGAAGAGATTGAATTTTTGTTTGTTGGTTTGTAGATGTTGCTTTTTGTGATGACTTAAATGACAAAGAGGGACTCATTTGTTAACCAAACTTGTAAACACATTCTTCCATTTATAAAGTGGAGACAGAATATTTGTTTTTTGTTGTTGCTTACTATGCAGGAAAATAATTTGTCTTTTAAGTAGAATATCTTAACTGTGCTTGTTTCTCTCCTAACCACACTGCCCATACTTTTAGGCCCCAGTTTATGTAGTAGTAAGAGAAATTCAAAACATAATAGCAGTTTTTTAAACGAAATTACTGAAAACACAAACATCACAGTTCTACCTCCTTAATTAAGTTTTTTGTTTAGTAGAGTAACACTTTAAATAAGTAGTAGATTCATTTTAGGGACAGAGTTCTTCAGACTATTTTTGTTAAAATTAGTGATTAGCAATATATGTAAGTAGTAGCCAGATACAGCATTCTTCTGTTAATTTTAACGGCATTTTTGTGGGAAGGACTTGAAAAGTAACTGTTATCATCTAAATGTGTTACAATGGTACAATCTTAGTAGAATTTAATTTTAGGGAAGCTGTCTAGTTTCAAATTTGGAGTGATTTAAAATTTGTAAGCATTTAATAAATTTTTATCCCTTTTGGAAGCTCTATTTCATTAGAAGTGTAACTTTTCCAAAGCTTATAGTCATGTCATATATTGTCTTTTCTTCAAACAATTAAGTTTAAGTAATGAAAGGCCCATAATTGGTGCATAACTAATCTAGCAGTCAGGAGCCTGAGGCAGGAGGATCACAATGAGATGGAGGCCAGCCTGGGCTGCATTTGCATAAGTGAGTTCAAGGCTAGCCTGGACTACATAGCAAGACCCTGTCCAAAAGTAACAAACAGGGAATGATGGGAAGATGGCGACCAGGTGAGCAGCAAGGGAGTGATCCTCCTTAATAAACACCACCAGCTCGAGACAGACTTGGTGAGCGTGAATGCTGGGACCTCGGCTGGGAGGTTCAAACTGGGCGTATCTCTCTGAGATGCCGGGGGAGATGTGGTAGGGCGGACCAGGCTGCCGTGGCGAGACGTGGGAAGGCCCCAGACGCTGGGAGCCAGGGACGATCCGCGCAGGGAGGAAGCTTGGCTTGGTCCAAGCGCCCTGGGAGCACAGCCAGCTCGGTCCCTCCCGCCTCCCGAGCCGGTGCAGCTTTCCGGCGACTCCCGACAGAGATCGGCTTTTGGGTGGCGGCGGCGCCCGGCAGTCCCACATTTCGCGCGTATCGGGCAGGCCGCGCAGAAAGTTCCAGACGCTGGGAGCCAGACATGCTCTGCGGTGGGGAGAAAGTTTGGCTCGGTCCGAACGCCCTGGGAGCGCAGCCAGCTCGGTCCCTCCCGCCTCCCGAGCCGGTGCAGCTTTCCGGCGACTCCCGACAGAGATCGGCTTTTGGGTGGCGGCGGCGCCTGGCAGTCCCACATTTCGCGCGTATCGGGCAGGCCGCGCAGAAAGCCCCAGACGCTGGGAGCCAGAGATGCTCTGCGGTGGGGAGAAAGTTTGGCTCAGTCCGAACGCCTTGGGAGCGCAGCCAGCTCGGTCCCTCCCACCTCCCGAGCCGGTGCAGCCTTCCAGCGACTCCCGACAGAGATCGGCTTGTTAGCGGCGGAGACACCTGGCAGTCCCACGTTTCGCGCGTATCAGGCAGGCCGCGCGGAGGGCCCCAAACGCCGGGAGCCAGAGACGCTCCGGGCGGGGAGGAAGATTGGCTGGTTCCGAACGCCCTGAGAACACAGACAGCTCGGTCCCTCCCGCCTCCCGAGCTGGCGCAGCTCTCCGGCGACTCCCGACAGAGATCGGCTTTTTGGCGGCGGGAACGCCCAGCAGACCCACATTTCGCGCGCATCGGGCGTGCCGCGCAGAAAGCCCCAAAGGATAGACTGGCACCTTGGAACCTTCATGCCTGCAGGGACTCCAAAAACTGGTGAGATATCGGTGCTCGCGACCAGATCACCGAGTGAGGGAGGAGATCCATCCCTATACCTGCAGGGAACCCTGGGAGGGCGGGGGAGCGGTCTTACACACCTCACCCAGGTCACTAGGTAGGGAGTATCTAACCAATATCTGTACAGCCTTTTAAGCGGAACTCTCAGCAAAAAGCTTAAGGGACATTCCCCCAAAGAAAAGTCATTGGAGCAACCACTGCAGCTGACCTTTGCCTGCTGAACTGACTGGGGAATCTACTGCTCAATATTTTGAATCAGATACCCAAAAAAAAGGGAAGACAAAAGAACAAATCTCAGCAGAAAGCTTAAGGGACATTTTCCCAAAGAGAAGGAATCATTGGAGCAGCCTTTGCAGCAGACCTCCGCCTGCTGAACTGCCTTTGGAATTTATAGCTCCACATTTTGAATCTGATACCCAAAAATGGGAAAACAGAGGAGCAAAACGCAGTCTCAAAACTCAACCCCACCCAGAACAAGTTTTGAAGAGGAAGAAACAAGGGAACCAGGAAGCCTCATA
>PVLD010016958.1:0-43389 GCA_004027595.1 Dinomys branickii
CTTTTCCACGTCTCGCCCCGGCAGCCTGGTCCGCCCTACCACATCTCCCCCGGCATCTCAGAGAAATACGCCCAGTTTAAACTTCCCAGCTGAGGTCCCGGTATTCACGCTCGCCAAGTCTGTCTCGAGCTGGTGGTGTTTATCAAAGAGGCTCGCTCCCTTGCTGCTCACCTGGTCGCCATCTTCCCCCAGTCTCCAATTTGTGGGTTTTCTTTTTACTCTCCTGCTGGGTTTTTACAATAGAGTAGGGATCATGTTCTACACAATGTTCTGTGACTCACAGTGATCTTTCTATACCAGTAGTTCCACAATATGCCATTAATTGTAGCCATTATAATACATGATTTTATGTAAGTTTGTAATTGATGTTCTATAACTGAATTGTCTTATGTGTGACTAATTTTGGGCATAACTGTCATAAAAATATTGTGCTATTTTCTTCATATGATCAGAAACAGCTTATACCAACATAATCAGGGAGTCTGAGAGAGAAAATTTTCATACATGTATATTGCTGTTGACTTGAATTCTTAACATTTCCTTTGATTATGAATGAAAAACTCAAACTGACAGTATTAGTATTATTTTTGTGTCTCTTTTTTTTTGGTGGTGGAAATAGAACTCAGGACCCCGTGCTTGCCAGGCAGGCACTGTGCTACTGAGCTATATTCCTGGCACAGTATTAGTACTAAAGGTGACTTAATGACTAATAAATATCTCAATTAATTTCAAATGAATTTATGGATATTTTAAATTATGGTTAATTCTTAATATCATTATTACAGTGAACTTTTAGGAACTATTAAACCATGTGTAAAGTATTAATAATGAAGCACATAATTTATATGTCACATTTAAAATACATGTGTACCTCAGCATGAGATTTTTGTCACGTTATTTTTTTTTTTTGTAGTTGGCAAAAAGCAGAATCTCAAAAGCTTCCTTATATAAAATATTCCATTGTATAGACGCTCAGAAACTTTAGGAAATACCATTCCTCAAACTTAGTTCATATGATTTTAAAGTTTTATAAACACTTCCAACATGATTTTTTTTAATGTTTCACTCTATTTTTTTCTGCATTATATAGATTTATCTAGTATTCATAGCAAATTTCTTCAGAGAAAATTAACTTATGTTCTGTTTTATTTAATTACATATAGAAAATTATATTCCAGACCATGAATTTTTATTTGACTACTTCAGTAAGTTCTAGAATAGTTATCATCGTTTTATTTAAATATTCTGCAATATATTTTTGAGAGTTTTTAGAAATTTTGTAAAAGGTGAAAGATTTATGCAATCAGAAGAGAAACTGGAATATACATTTTGAAATTTAGAGTATATCATTGTACAGGAATTGATATATTTATGTTCAGTTTTTAATTTCCTTTTTTTTTACTATTTCAGATATTTTTCTCATATGATCAAAAAGACTAACCTTTAATTTTCACATTTTTAGATAGACCAGTTGAGTACGGATTTTTCATCAGTGTATAAAAATGTTCCTTTTAAAGTATATAATTTGAAAATTTGATGTATACAAATTGGATCTAATTAATGTTACCAAAACTTAAATCATACTATTAAAGAGTACAGCATGGAGAATTTATATGCCTACCAGAGTTTTACTTTTTCTTTTACAGTTGCCCTGATATTTTTGCCAAGTTGTACAGAAAAATGACATGTGTATGCTTTTAATTCATAATATAAATTTTGCAGATTATAAAAATGTTAAAACAATATGTAACATTTCATAAATTTTATGAATATAGTCTTTTATTGTCTCATTAATTGATACTGTCAGGGAGATTATTTTTCTTATATCTCTTGAATGTTTATTTTATTCTTAACTTTTCTTATCAAATTGAATATTTGGTGTGAACTTAAATATATTTATTTTATTTCTAACTCTTCTCTAGCTGAGTACTTTTATAAAATTTTTCCCATAACTATAAAATTTAATTTTACCTCCAATATCAGAAGCAATATTTACAATGCAAATACTCCAATTCAGTTTTAAGTACAAATACATATTCTGTGATATGGTTGATACATTGTGTCAACTTGGAGAATCTAGAGGTTTGGCTGAGTGACTCAGCAGGAAGCCAGCATGCTTACTTTGTATACATCCTGTGCTTGTGCAAGAGGAGAGCATGGAGATCATGTGAGTGCTACACGCCCTCTGGGTGGGGATAGCCTGTTTACAATGTAAGGAAGGTAAAGGGCGGCTTGTCGCCATTCCTCCCTTTTGCAGGTTGTTTTTGCTATGCTCTGCGGACATGTTCCACTCTGCCTCTGAGCCAGTCAAGTATGGACTGAAACCTCCACAAACTGTAAGCTAAATAAACCTTTACTTCCTTCATTTTGGGGATTGGGTATTTTATATCAGCAGTGAAAGTAAAAAGTAACCAAGACTGTGACTTTATAAAATGTAATCGATATTGCAAAAAGAAGTAGCAGAAAAAGAGAGGAAAGTGAGGATTTCTTGACTATAACAAGTGAAGCAATAGAGTTCTGCTTCTTTGAAAGATGAGGAGCAAAGAAATGTTTAGCAACAACCTTCCCGTACAAACGTGGAACCATTTTCATGTAGAAAAAAAAAAAAAAAACACCCTCACAAACATGCGTGTGAACATAAGGATAGATCTCTATTAATTTTTAATGGGCTACTTCCTTTGTGTACTATTTTATTTTTCTTCATTGCTGCCTTGCAAGTTATCACTGCATTTTTAACAGCGTCTCTTTTTCTACTTTCGACCTTGCTTTAGTGTTGGGTACCCATTCTTTTAAGCTCTACCTTCTCTCCTCTCTCTCTGCTTCTCTCTTTTTCTATCTCCATCTTAATCTCTCTTTCTTTCTTACTATATTCACATGCTCTCCCTAGTATATTCTATGAGAACTGTCTGCTCTTTATTGTACACCATTGCTTTATGGAAGAGTGTGCTGAATCCGGCAAGTGTTGGTCAGTGGTAATACACCTTGTCAACGTTTTCATCAGTGCTGTGACGCATTTGCTGTTTTCTTCAGCTAAACACTAGTTGATTCTCATGATACTAATGCGTTAAAAGTAGGTTATTTTTCTGGATATTCATGTCAGCGCAGAAACAAAAAAGTCCTCTAAAATGAAACGTGTGCTTATAATCATCTATTTAGTATGAGCTCTTGATTTCCATGTGCCTCCCACGAACATATACTACTCACAAACACTACTTACAATGCAGAATGTCTCCTTTTAGTCAGGAGCACACTACAACTGCTTTGTTTGTACGACTGCTTTTCAATCACGAGCTCATTGCCTGTCAAGTAATAATTCCAAATCTGGTCCAGGAAATATAGCTAATTAGATCAGATAATATGCTTTCGTGTTTCCAAAAAGAACTTGTTATTTTTAATTTCAGATTCGGCCACTTACCCTGAAGAGCAGTATGCTCTTGACCTTAGTTTATGTATTCAGTCATAAGATTTTCATCTGAGTTTGTTCACATACACCTAGACATTACACATACACATTTATGGAAGTACACAAAAATAAACAGAAATCTGTCTGTAAGTTGGGTATGGATTTCAACTTTGGAATTCAGATATCACCTGTGTACATGATGGTGATTTGGTAACCTTTGGTTTTGTTTGATATTCTGTTTCTTGATTTTCAGTGATCTTTAGAAAAGAGGGAAAGTGTTTCTTTGTCTATGACAACTAATATTTTGCTTTTGAAAAGAAGGGGGTTATGTTATCATAATCTCGACATTCGCGAAAAATATACATTTCCAAAGAAATTTTTGTAAAGTGGCATAAAAATGATATAAATAGTTTGCAATAAAGCCTGCAGTTTGATGCTGCTTCTGGTAATTAGATTTTGTCGTCTGGGCCACATTTTTATTTGACTTCACACATTTTTCAATCGAACACCAACTGTTACAAAGCATATGGACTTCCATAACAACCCCATATGCTACAAAATGCCTTACTGCTATCTATTTAGGATTCAAACAATGATGGGATTTCATAGTGATTCTGAAGTAGGACACCTTTAAACTCTTTGTCTAGTTTAACATATATTAGAAATTGCAAAGTGCACAATCTTGCTGGTTCACTAAAATTTTTTCCTTCCGTACATTTGAAGTTCGAAGAGAAATGTTTATAAAATATTATAAAATGTAAAATTCTGTTTGAAGATTACATTTCCATTTATGAATGGGAACATACTTTTTCCACAGACTAGCATAGTTTTAAGGGGAAATACCAAATGATGTAGGAAATTTAACATAAAAAGTTACTGATAAAAAATGGAAACTATTCCAATGAATATTACCTATATTACTTATATTTTTATCTGATGAAAACATTCCACATGAGAAGATCCTAAATGGAAAGAGCACTCAATGTTGAAAACATAGTTTGTATATCTACCTTTAAATATCACAGTGCTCAAATCCCTGGGAGCTATTGTTTACATACTGTATGATACCTTTTATTTGAAGTAAAATTTTATATTACTACATTCAAGCTGTAAAATTATTGGAATGTTATGCCTGATTCCTTAGTGTAGTGTTTCTTGATATCTAAAGACATTGAAATGTATCTTTTTTGATTGCTGAAAATGTCATTTGTGGAAATGCTAGAGATTTACTTGTCACTGTAGGCTACAAATTCATTCACAATTTCATAAATGATATAGATCAAACATGGTAGGATATATGTACAGTTCCGTGCTGTGCCAAAAAATTTTCACAAGTGATTTAATGATAAAATAATTTTATTTTGAGTTCTATGAAAATTCTTTAAGTATACACTGAACTGTCAGAAAGATCCTCTAGTAAAACTATGAAGATAAATAGTAACTGTACAAATCACAGTTTCCAAATTTATGTTTTTGCTTCTGAGGAAATGAAGACTTTTTAAAATAATGACTTTTTTTTAATATTTAAGTATAAAACAGAAAAGTCGGTAAGGATGAGAAAAAATGACTGAGTGTATCTTTGAGATATAAATAAAGTGACACTAATTATATATGTTAAATTGAATTGGCAACTCGCCATCCTATGTTGGTGGCTCTCTTCTCTAACAGTGCCAACCCAACTGGACACATTGATTTCCTCCTATATATCATCTAGCAGGAATACTGGGTAGAATAGTGAAGCCTTATGTTACATATTGATCATTTATGGATATATGTCAAAATTGGGTATTTCAAATTACTCAAATTCTAGGTCATAACTCATAAATTCTTGATCTTTATACAAATTTCTACAAAAATTTCTAACATTCATTTTCACATTTGTTTATTTAGTTTTAGAAATTCTCAATTATTTTACTATCTTATCATCTAATTAGTTTTTGATTACAAAGAACACATCATTTTGTTTTTTATATTGTTTCTCTATTGGAGGCTTGGAAGACTTTAAAATAGTTTTCAATTAGCAAATGAAAAAAGTTATACATGTATATGAATTAACTTTTTATAAATAAATATATCATTTATATCAGAAAATAATATTAAATATTTTTATGAAAAATACAATTTAATACATTCAGTAAACAAATCTTTGATTATATAGAGCATTTTAAGAAAAGAAGTCAAGAACTATACAAATTAGGGATCTTGTTTCTTAGGGTTTGTTCTCCCTGTGAATTTCTCAGAAAAAAAGCAAAATGAAAAAAAAATTCCCTTCCCTCCAAAACAAAAAAGATTCCTTAGGAACAGAATGTAGTCCAAATCATGTGATAAATGAGTATAAAGAACAAATTCAAAGAGAGCAAGAGTTAGACAAGAGTAAGATTATATGCAGGGTGAGATCAGGCTCTAAGTATATAGGATCATGCAGGCAGGTAGAATAAAATGATGAATCAGTAAAACAATGGGAAAAATAATATTTCAGAAAGATACATTAATGTTCTTGTCATATATTCACTAAATATTTTTGTAACACTGCTCTGTATTCTGACATGTATACTCTATAAATTGATCAATATGGAACATAATGTCCCGATCCCAATGTCCATTCTAACGTTCTTGCTAGGGTTATACAACAAGAAATGATGTATCCATTCTGGCGGCTGTTTTAGACAACAGGTCTACCAATGTAGGATGGTCACTTGCAGCATAATTTAGAACTTCCCGAAAAGAGTAATTATGTAAAACTGACTAATAAATAGAATAGGAAGTATACAACTATAGAATCTAAGATTGAAAAAAATAATTAGAATATTAATATAACAATTAAGTGAGATTAGAAAAAGAAAAGAAAATACAATGGCAATGTTTGAAGGATTAATAACACATAATAAAATTTTGTGTATATTCTGATTTTATTTCTGAATTTCCAGAGTTAGTCATGATGTGTAGCATAAAACAGATGCCCAATTTTTAGGTGAATAGATAGACAAAGATTTTGGAAAAGATGTCCATGTAAGTATATTGGACTGATCTTTGGGGTTACGAATCTATATAAAGGACAAAATTGAAAACATGTAGCAAAAGCCTTTGATCAAATAATTCAACTTATTCAAAAGTGTCAAAAATGGTTCATACATTGGAATCATTGAAAATGTTACAAAGCCTAGATTCTGTTTAATCAAAAATAAAGTGCAGATTAAATAAATCCATACAACAACTGAGAGTATTATTATATCAGACTAATACTTAACATCCCATGATATTAATAGTGGTAATTTTGAAGTGCAGAGATAAACAACTAATGAAGTAATAATTGTACTACTAATTTCTATTAGTTCATTGAAAGGAACAGTTAGTGCTTATATTGTTTGATCAAATTTGTATGCCTGTATCTGGTAATCTGAGCAGCTACATTAAAGATAAAAGATATACAATATAATAACCATTGTTAACTTCCTATCATCTTGTTTTGAGACTCTGTACCATTTTTACTGCATTTTGTTCTCTTTATAATGAAAAAAGAACATCAGTGGAGTAAATATAATGTTTTAAGAGGAGTAAAATTAAATATGAGATAAAAATGATGATGCTCAGATTGCTTGTAGAAAAGACAGGACAATATCTCAAATGTCAATAATTTGTGTTTCTGAAAGTAACACAGAGTAACTGACATGCCACTGTTGATCAACTTTTTCATTTTAAAATCATGTAATTAAATATATGCAGGCTTTTTCTGTGGACCCTACACAGTTATTGTTCCATTTGATTAGATGCCTGTAAGGTGCTTGTACATACACACATCTTCCATAGTTTTATTCCTGTAGAGGTGAACGCTGGATCACAATTTGTTTTCTGGTTTGCTTCAGTAGAAATACTGCCCGAAAGAGGTTCCTGTCCATGTCATTTATTAGAGGGGGTCTGGGAAAGAGCAATAAAGAGCACAGAAAGAAGCTAAGGAAAGATAAAGTTATATCTGGAATCTAGATTTGCACTAGGCCCATGGATACTTTGAATTACTTTGAAAGAATAATGACATAACTCAGCAAATCTCTCTTGGAGTTACGGTGACAGACTTCCTTTCCAAGGCCCATGAGTTATTAGCTTGGGCTGCCTGCGGTAAAGGGTGGAAGGAGGGCGATACAGCCTCTTGTGGAAGGAATATTCACTGCCGCCCTGAGGCGCATGCTTCAGTCAAGGGGCAGCTA
Source organism: Dinomys branickii (assembly GCA_004027595.1). Taxonomy (NCBI): domain Eukaryota; kingdom Metazoa; phylum Chordata; class Mammalia; order Rodentia; family Dinomyidae; genus Dinomys; species Dinomys branickii. The sequence continues at coordinate 7,606 of PVLD010016958.1, forward strand.
TATTATCTGGGCATCTCCGGACTGAGGGAATGTGTGCAGTGTCTAAAAATGAAACTGGGAAGGACCCCAACAGTATCTAGTATAATTTTCAATTTTGTGTTGATTATGTACAGAAAACGTCTTAAGTATTAACCTGTCTCTTGTGAACATGTCTGTTTCCTCTCTTAATTTTGAAGGAATATTTTTTGACTGAAGTAGTTCATTACAAAGCAATCTAATTGAAAAAAGTGTATTACGTATTGGGAATTGTACACAAGAAATCATATAAAATTTTATTTCTTATTTATTAACTTTTTTATTTTAAAGAGAGTAGAAAAAAAGAATAATAGCAAGATACCAACATCACAGACAAAGAAAGATCAAGAATGCTAAAAATGATAGAGGGTTTCAAAATGAAATATGAGTCTGAAATAATGGTGTGAGACAACAGGCTTGAAAAATAGAGAGAAGGCAACTGTGATAGTTAACTGTTCCATTAACTTGAGTAAGAAATGCCCACATGATGAGATAACCACGGTTGTGGATATAATTGTATGAATTTAATAAAAGTGGAAAATCCACCCTAGGTGTGAGTGATGCCAGCTAATACATATGTAGCCACAAATAGAATACAAAAGGGAAAAAAAAGAAGGTCTCACTTCATTTTCTTTGGAGGGACTCTGGTATTCCCATTGCCTCAGGATATCCCTCCCCAGGCTTCTAGCACTCTTCAGCCTTTCAAAGCAGCCTGTTCACCTTCCAGTTCAGTCTTCATCCTTCCAGGGTAACGCTTCAGCTTCTAGCAGGTCTTCCACCTGGATCTTGCCTGTATCTTTTGGCTCTGCATTTCAGAGGAATCCCTTTGTATTCCTCCACTTTTGATTCTGCAGGAGGTCAATGTAAGGCTACTTTCAAATTTTAAGGTAAGGCTACCTCAAAAATAATTTATTTCTATCTTTATTTATTTGTTATTATTATATTAAATCTATTACTTCAGTGAATCCTGACTGATACAGATTTTGATATTGGAAGTAGGATGCAGAACAGGAGACGACACTGCAACAGGCCCAGGCTGCTGCACGGGCTGCTCTGTCCCTGGGAGCATAAGCTCCTGTAGATCCAATGTTACTTGACATGTTAGTGCAAGTAAGGATGGTTTTTGGAGTCTCTGGGAGGGCCCTGTAGGTGAATTTTCAGGAGAGGGTTTAGGGTTTTAGAACATGGCTGTTACGGTTGACACATTCTGTCAACTTGGAGAGTCTAGAGGTTTGGCTGAGTGACTCAGCAGGAAGCCAGGGTGCTTACTTTGTATACATCCTGAGCCCGTGGAAGAGGAAGGCATGGAGATACCTGAGAGCTACCCGCCCCCTGGGTGGGGGTAGCCTGTTTACAATGTAAGAGATGTAAAAACAGGCTGCTTGCCCACCATTCCTCCGTCTTGCTCTTGTGATTTTGCTGTGTACTGCCGCCGTGAACGTTTGCCCTTTGCCCTGTGCCACTATGCGCCTGAGCCAGCCAAGTATGGGCTGAAATCTTCACAAACTGTAAGCTAAATAAACGTTTCTTTCCTTCATTTTGGGTGTTGGGTATTTTGTCTCAGGAATGAGAGAAAATAAACCAAGACAATGGCTTTGCTATCTTTTGCAGAGAACTGCTCTCTTGTTGAAAAACATCTCTAGTGAGCCCTGACGGATACAGCAACCAAGTCTGTGAATACTAATGGGTGTGTCCACTATTTTTTGAGTTCTTTTTACTTTGTGTTATTTAGAATTTTGTTATACTTATAATTTATTAACTGCAAGCTGTATAGTTTGCTGTATGCTAAGATACACACAGTCCACATATTTATAGTTGTAACTTTGCTATATCTCTAATATATTTCAACTTAACTATGTTCTCCTAAACAGTCTCATGAATTAGTCTTTAAAAATATTTTATATAAGTGGAATTATATATAAAACATTATTTGTGTGTACTTTTTATTTCCTTCCATTTACCCTTTAATAATTTTACTTTTGATTTGCCTTCAGATTCAATTTGTTCTTTGCCATTATATATTTTCAAGTTCATTATTTATTTATGCATTATGTAACTCATGCATATTACATGGTTTACAGTTTTAAATTTATAAGAAATGAACTTCTATCCAATTTTTGTGCATAATTCCTGGTACACACATATTCTTAGTTAAACTGTGTGCTTACTTAGTGGTATACTATTTGAGGAAGGAATATATATTCTTTCAAATTTAGGAGATGAAGCAGAAATGCTTACAAAAGTATTGAACCAGTTTACACTTACATTTGTAGTGAATATATATTTGATTTTCTCCAAAATTTTGCCAGTGAACAATTTAGCATTACTGACAAGTGAGTTGTATTTCTTATAGTTGTAATTTGAGTTTTCCTGATTACTAATCATGAAAAAATTTTATTTTAGGGTTCAATGGTCATAGATATCTTTATTTTTGAGTTACCTTTTCAATTATCCTCAATTTAAGCTGAACCTTAGAGTATCTTGACATACTCATGTACAGAAAATAACTTTCCAAATCCAGGAATAAAGAAAGCTTCAAAGTTTTCTATTATTTGGAGGTTTGAGGAACCAACTGGTGGCCCTCACCTAACTCACGAAAGACGCACACCGTGTAAAGAAATGAACTTTTTCATGTCATATGGAGAAAGTGGCTACATGAGGGTCTACAGCAACTTTCAATCCCAACCACATCTCCTACTGCCATCTAAACACTGTTACAGAAGAAGATAGCATGGTATCACTGGGGAAAACATCTAAGGTTGCTAACAAATTACTTAAAATATATTCTATAATTTTGTGATGATGTTTGGTTAAATGCATCATAAAAATAATTTTGCACCTGAAATGGGGTGCTGTAATATGAAAATCAGAAATCATATTGTTTTATTAGATCAAAACCTATTCATCAGGTAAATCAGAATGAGGCTACTAGATAAAATTTGATGGATGATGGCAGATATTACTATTGGGGTTAGAGTTCTTTTGTACTAGCAGGGCAATTAGCAAATTTGTTTCCAGAGGTAATATCCAAGATAAAAAGCATAGTAAAAAGATTTTGGGTGTGCCACAGGAATTCCCAAGCATAAAGTTTAAAATAGGTGTGCTCAGGTAGGTATAATTTTTCTCCCACAATTTCTCAAATCTAGAGTTTTAGAAAAAATTTGCCCAAAACATAGCAATGGGAGAAGAGATTAACAAGCCTTTTCCTAATGCAATGTTGACTTTGTAAATTTAGTTGCATTCTTAGCTGGATGATTTTACAACTCCAGAGAATGAAAATTTACTCAGAATTTTTTGAGTACTTAAGATGTATATATCACCTTTCCTATGGAAAAGATAAGTCTGCAATTTATTGGTATAATTTATTGGCTTTTTGGATGGTAACTCAATTTTCAATCTAATCCAGAAATGTTAGTCTAAATACTTTTATTAAGCTATGAATGATTAGCATGTCTTACTACAACTAGTTTAAATATAATACTCATTACCTCATTAGTTAGTAAAATCAAATCCTTTAAAAGTTCTCATAAATCTTACAAGTTTTCTAGCATTTTGGAGATTATTTATTAACTGAAGGAAATATAGCTGATAACCTATTTTCATGAACTGCTCCTTTTCATCTGGTTCTGATTTAGATGGTAAGAAAATCAGATTGTGATTTGAGGCCATAATTTACAGAGATTTGGGGTGTAGGAAAAGGAGCAGGATTTATCTTGCACATGAGAAGAATGGGAATAGTCTTATCAGAAAGAGAAATATGGAAGCCAGCTCCCAGAAATTATGACAAAACTCCTGCATCCGTTTGAGTATTTGAGTGTCTTCTTACAAAACACAGGAATTTATTTTTCATCCCACTGAACTTCAGTTTGTATCTGTGACAGATCTGAGGAAAAGATTGCTGGAAATTTCACCCCAGCATTTCTGAGTCCAAGCACGAACAAATTGCAAAAGCTCCTCTAATTTTGCTTTAAAAAAACTTCTGTTAACTTGAATTAATTGTACATATTAGTGAAGTTCAGTGTGATATTTAAAAAAATGTAAGCAGTGTGTAGTGATACCTACAGACTTCTCTCAATAAAAATTTGCTTTGCTTTTATAAATATTTTTCTTTCCTCTAAACTTCAGTATGTTTTGTTCTCTTTCAGCATTTTGAAAATAATATACCATTGTAATTTTCTTTCCTTATTATCCTTAAAATAAAGCTCTAGAAATTTCCATGACTGAGTCACTATATACAACTCTCAAGTTGATCAATTTATTAAGAAATGAGACACTTAAATTGTAACTATTGCGTTCAAACACATCAAATGAATATAAACCACGTTTCCATTAATATATATATATATATATATATATATATAATTTATTACTTAGAGCTTTATATAAGCACTTTTTGGTTAAATGTGTACTAAATCACATTGTTATTGTGGTTCAACTGAAGTATTATATAAATAACAAAATATTAGATTTAAAATTGAGATCCGAATTATTTTATAAAATCATATTTTTTCTAAATCCATCTAGCTTACCAGTAGCAATATTTTAAATTAGTGATTATGTTGTTTAGGACAAGAAAAATGAAATCAAGTTAGAAAATAATTTCCATTTTGCCAAACATAGACACCTAGAGTAATACATAAGCTCATGAATCTTAATTGACAGAGAATGTGTGCAAAATTAATATATAGTATTACAATTAATATTATGATATGATATACTGTGTCAACTTGAAGAGTCTAGAAGCTTAACTAAGTAACTGAGCAGTTCTACAGCCTGGGGTGTAAAAGACATGCCCTTGCTACTCTATGTTCAACTAAGTGATTGAGCAGGTGCCACGGTCTTTACTTTGTGAACATCCTCAGCTTGTGGAAGATGAGAGCATGAAGATGGTGTGGCCATGCACAGTTAATCAATATACAATATACGAGAAAAACTAATCTTGTTCTCCTCCTAGTGCTCTCGTTGCTTTTGCTGTCTTCTTTCACTTTGGACTGTTGCCTCTGTGCCATGCTACCCTGCCTTGAAGCCAGCTGGTTACAGACTAAAACCTTCACAAACTGTGAGTTAAACAAACCTTTCCTTCCTCAGGTCTGGGTGTCAGGTACTTTGTCTCAGTAATGAAGGAAAAATGTAACCAAGATATTTGGGTATTGATGTTTTATATCCACATTTTTACTTGCTAATGATAATCCATACTTAAAATATTTTAATAATAGTTTCAGAATAAATATATCATTTTATTCTAATAAATGTAATTCTGATACTAATCATCAGTTAATTATTGATACTTATACTAAATCTAATGATTCAAGTCATTTACACATACATATAAAATTTGACTAAATGTTAGCAATTAAAACAGCAATAAAAACACAAAGCCATTAGCTCGAATTATAGGATCATTAAAATTCAAGGTTATATATTATATTCTTTATTAAGATGTATAGGAGTAGTTCATCATACCTCAAAATATATTAATTTATTTGACAGTGCATTTGTAGAAGTATTTTTTTTCATTAAATACCTCATTTGGATTAGTAGGCCCAACATAGCTATTTCCAAAAAGTAAATGACAATACCATGATTTCTCAGGGAAATTAAAACAGAGGAAAGCAAAACAAGGGATCTCCCACTTTAAGGAACTTGCAAAATTTATTCTGCCCTTTGGGGCTTCTCTGTAAATACTAATATATATTTCACATAATACTAGTAATGTTTTAACAGGACCTTCATGACATGACAGGGAATATATGGGTGCAATAGATTGTTTTCCATGATAAAACAAGTATTAGATCCACTTATACAAAAAAAATTTATGTATACTTTACAAAGAATATATTTTAACATGATTCAGAAAATTAAGATTGCATATTCTGCTTATGTTTTAAAATTTTTTCATGGTTGTTATTACAACAGCAGAAGAAGCACACAGGAAAGACGTAGAATATCACAACATATTCCAAACATTTGAAAAACATAACAAAAATTCATGTATACATGATTTTGAACATTTTTAAAATATTCAATTAGGATTTGATTTTGTTTGGTTTTGTTTTAATTTTGTTTCATTAATCTTTTAGTATTTAGAAAGAGTACCCAAATGACCCACTCAGTTTCATACATTCCATAAAATAGCAATTATACTAATACGTTGAACATTTAATTAAGCCCTAACAAAATGCTGGTTTTCCCTTTCCTTAAAAATTATGTATTCCTAAGATATTTTTTCATTTTTTCATTATTTTGGTACCAGGAATTGAACTCCTTGTGCTTGCCAATCAGGTGTTGTGCCATTGAGCTAGCTCCTCAGCTGTATTCCTAAAATATCACTAAATTTTAAAAGTTATTTTATATATAAGAAAATGAAGTTGGACATATTACAAAAAAAAAAACCAAAACAGCCAAGAACAACAACTTTATTCTTTTGTTGGATAGCAATGTTTCCTACAATACAAACTTTATGGATTCATAGGAAATAAAAGGTAACAATCTGCAATAAAATTATGATGAATAATTTCATAAAAATCCACTTACTAAAAGTATGAATGTTATAACTTAAGCAATTGTTTTGAAAATGAATTTTCAAAAATATTACAAATATAGTCTCAGAACAAATAGTCGCATAAAACTGTGAATAAAAGATATGTGTAATTTTCATATACATAAAGAGAATTTAGCACATTTAGAGTGGAGGAAACAATTTTATCATATTAAATATGAAATGAGATATAAAGGAAAACACTGGAAATAAGAATTGTTTACTTTCCAAATAAAGTAGGCTAAGCATAGCCTTATAATTTCATGTTGAGTGAAATAAAACTCTTACTTTTCTGTATCTATTAAGGCTAAGTAGCCTATTATCATTCAAAATTGATGTGTTCATTGGCTTAGTTACACTCACTTTAGATACAGATATAGTGGAAAACTACTGGGGTGTGTCAAATGTAAGAATAAGCAAATTAATATAAGGGAAATACTATGCAATTCAGACAAACTATATATCTTCATAACTAATCTCAGGTTCCTTTAAAATGCTTTTCCATCAGTGAAAAATTTTACACAAACATGGCAAATTTTAAATACATATGTAAGTTAAATTAAGTCATTTTTCTTGACAACTCAATTTTAATGAATTTCATGAGATCCCATTAAGACAAGGTGTTAGTACACGGGTCTAATATAATAATCTCTAGTACATTTCAGATAAATAAAGAACAGCAAATGCTGAATTATAATTTTAGGGTATCCTGGATTCTTTATATAATATACAAATGTGAATGATCCACAAAAGGAGTGTTTAATAATAAATTTTATGCTTTAATAGTATTAACAAAATTCCATGCACCAACTAGTAATGTGTAAGAAAATTATATACTGTTGTTTATTTATTTCTTATGTTAAAACTAAAAAAATTAATTTAATTCTTCCTTTGCAATCTGTTCAACTGGGGCTTGCAGCATATAATTTTCTTGTCCAAAACCATACTAGTATAAGCAAAATTTTGCGACTTCAAATCAGGACAAAGATATTAAATATGACTTTTTTCTCAGCCCACCCTTTCTGCACATTTATCATTGGAAGATGTGTCTGTCTTTTAACTCACAACAATCCGAAAAACAGACGATTTTTATAGATGATTTTAATTTAAAATAAATGTTTCATTTCCCTTGGTAATTTCTGGCCATATTTTAAATTTTCCTGAAATTTGGATACAACTCCCCTAATTACATGTGGCATGCTTAAGACTCACATAAACATACATCCTAAAGATTGTCAAATTCTTTCTCCTCTGGCCATTAACCCCATCCAAAGTAATGTCTCTCCTACCAGGGAATATAATCCTCTGTCTCAACGAACAGTGCGAAGTGTGTGTGAAGGCTTTGCTTTACTATTCTTATTCTATTATTTGTCAGCTACAGAAAATTATGAGCTCTTATTTTTAAACCAAGTTAGAATATCACAGGTATTCCTAATTCTTATTTATGAACAAACATCTCAAACACATTTCACTCACTTATTCATTTGTGAAATGCCCATTGAATATTTAATCTGTATGTGGACTCCAGTTTGTGTTTGATAGTATAGATAGTCATAGAACAGAAAATGTCTTCATTTTCACTGAAATATTCCTGATGAATGTAGTGAAGAGCAAGAGAGGAGAAAATGCTACTCTATTTGTTATAAAAATGAAACAGGGAAGTAATCTACAAAGTGAAATGAGGGCCATGATCAAAGGAAAGACAGAGAACACACTGGGCAGATGCCTCTTGGGGAAATGGCTCATGAAAGAGTGAAGACACAGAGAAGCTAAGCCTTCAAACACACCGACCTGCTCATTGAGACAGAGGTGGCTGGGGTGACCAGCCCTCAGGTAATGAGTCCAGCAATGGCAACAACTGAGGTGTTAGATTTAAGCTGTAGAGATGAGTACAAAGAGGATGGTCATTTAGGACCTTTGTGTCTTATTCTGAGAGTGATAAGAAGATCCTGATTTTAATCAAAGGGGTAAGATTTTTTTGCTCACAATGTTAAAAAAATTCACACTAACTGCTCTGTGGAAAACACACTATAGGAGGGCAAGATAAGAAATGAGAACCCAAGTAAAAGCCTCCTTCAGCAGTCCCAGTGAGTGATAATGGTGGTTGGAATGAGCGTAGCAGATGCATAGCTGGCAGTCCTTATTTGCACTACCTGTATATTTGAAAATAAAGCCAGTAGGAGTTGCTAATAGAATGTCCTATTTAATATCACAATAGGTTTTCTGGAAAGGCAACTGAAGAAAGATGTAATTCATTCAGATCAGTCTTGCTTAGGAGTATCTCAGATAAATAAGAGGGACTTAGTGCTATGTCATCTTGTTTTGTTGTTCCAATTATCTATTTGATTTAACAATATTTGAAAGCAGAAAGGCAAACGAAAAATTTTTAAAAATGTGTAAACTGTTGAAAGTGAGGAACAGGTCAAGTGGAACTATAGAAAAGAAGATGAGTCTTCCCGAATGTTTGCAAAGTGTTCTGTGCAGAAATAAAAGAGAGTTCCCACTGATTTACTTTGCATTTTCTGCTGATCGTGCTGGTTGTTTCAAATTGAAAGCACTGGCAGAGACAGTTGGCATATGTGGGGCAAATGGAAATGCACATAAGCGGTGATATAATTGTGTCACAACATGAAAACTCCAGGCGGTAATTCAAACTAGAGTGTTTCTCCTGGTAATGAGAGTTTTCAGTGTGAATTGTGAAGACAGACCTCACCGCTGTATGTTGACTTCACCTTTTTTGTCTTGAATTGTAAGTGCTCTTTGCTTACCTATTGGGAATGAACATTTTCCTGTCCCATACCAGTATTTCTGGTGAGGAATGTACACAACTTCAAAGTTGAGTTTCTAATTATCACTTAGGATTCTTTATTAACAGTCCTTCACTCACATCCTTATAAGGGTTACTTCACAGTGAGTCCTGAGAATCAGGTGTTGGCTGCTATGGCAACAAACAATATTTAAAATTGTCAATCATCTTACATTTTTATTCTTTTGTCACCTTTGATTTTATGTCTCCATCTGTAGACTATGAGCATGTTAAGGTCAAGTACCTTTCTATATCTGAACTGTGTTCTTATCATGTAGCACAGAGAGCAATTCAGTTAGTAAAAGAATATATTTATTGTCTAAGACATGTAAGAACAATTATCTGTGCCAGTCTGGGTGATATAAATCAAATTTTTCTTTAAAAAAGAACTAAATCTCTTTGTAGAATTGATACCTGTAAAGACTGAAATAGCCAATTACACAGAAACAAACATCTCTGTCTTCTTTTACTTATCTCAGTGCTTTTGAAATTCATCCATATTACTGCAGGTTTAAGGAATGTTCCCCTTCGTTGATGAGATATATTCCACTTGATGGTGAAGCACTAAATACTTTAAGCTTAATATTGTGAAATTTTTAATTGTCAAAGAGCCATACTTCGAGGCAATACAACATAAAAGGAAACCAGCACAGTGCCTCCCAAAGTTTTCTAGAGCATTTCTATTTCACATTTTTGTGCTTTCACTCAAATATGCCTGAAAGAAAACAATGTACAAATCAAGTGTTAAGTAACATTAAATGAAGTGAAAGCGTTCACACTTCCAGTGATACAAGCTCGATTAGAAACATCAATGCTTAAATTTGCATGTCTGTATATGGGTTCATATATTTACACTTCGAAGATATCAATGGATAAAGCAATAACCACTGTTGAGACCATGTCACCTTGTCTGTAGATTAGTTGTGACTGTACTATTTTTTATGCTAATTGGTGTCTGTTTGTTAGTATGTTTTTGTACTTTTATTTTTTTAAAATAAAAAAAAAATTAAATAAGGGCCGGGGTATAGCTCAGCGGTAAAGTGCTTCTTTAGCATATGTGAAGTCCTGGGTTTGATCCATAGCACTGGAAAAAAATTAGGTAAAATCAAACACTTTGATGGGTTATATATTTTTAGAGATAGTAGTTACAATTAAGTAAATTTATGAGTCTGGTATATGTCATTATTGAGCTATTGTACTTTTCATTGTGTGTGTGTGTGTGTGTGTGTGTGTGTGTGTGTGTGTGTGTTCCCTCTGCCATTAACTAGAAGTTGTCATAGTGAAAATGTTCCTTTTTGGTGTGTGTGTGTGTGTGTGTGTGTGTGTGTGTGTGTGTGTAAATAGCGTGGTTTTTAGTAGCAGAGGCTGATTGAAGGAAATATGTTTGTAACTTACTCTTGTGGATCTAATAAAAACTTTTTCTAGGTGAAAAAAAAATCAATGCTTGAAATTTCATGGTGTCTTTTATATTATTTGTTCAACTTATCAGTAGAATATCCTTTTATATATCATATTATTAATCCTCCTTAGTACATGATGAGGGTTGAGAATACTTCCTCATTCACAATCTCTGACATTACATAAACTCTCTTTAAGAGTGAGCCTTTGACTACTTCCTAGGTTCAGATCACCAAACTTTTGTATCTTAAGGATTTAGTGGAAGGTACAGTAAATAGTACCAACATGAAAGCTACTTTAGTTTTAGTTCTTTTGATTGTATTTATTATTCCAACATGAAAAGTTGGAAAACAATCCCACCCAACAACTGTGTTCCGTTGGAAACAGTGATAATTACTTACAGAATTTCTGTGACACAGAAATTATATAATAATATACATATTCCATAAACGTCAGTGCACTCTTAGTATAGACTGAGTTGGCTATTTGGATAGATAATGGCTATTTTCTTTTCTTCTAATCCTCTTCTCTATCAGTGACTTTGTTACTTTTCTCTTGTTGCTGAGACAGAATACTTGACACCCAAAAAGTTAAAGAAAGAAAGCTTTACAAAAGAAAAGAAAGACTTTATTTGGCTCACAGTTTAGAGAAATTTTAGTTCATAGTTGGCTGGTTCCAAGGCAGGGTGGAATGGCAGAGCAGAAACAGTTCATGGCCAGAAGGCAGCAGAGTTATGAAGTAGCAAAGAATCAGCAAGAAAAAAACAGTGACTCTCTTTCTATCTCTTGCACCCTATCCAGGCTACCCACCCTGAGGGAAGGTAGCACTCAACCCAAGGGTGGAGCACGCTTAATTGTAGCATCACACTGTGAATCAATCCCAGCATCCATCCTTGATCCCAATATCACATACTCTAGGTCCATCACTGCTGGTTAGCCCCACATATGACCACATGAGGCTTCAGCAAGACATCTAGACACAAGCTGGAACAATCGACTAATCACCAATTGTCTTTTTAAAAAAGATTTTATCAATTATATTTTATTAATTATTTTGACAATTATATTGTTCTGAAATATGTAGTGTTGAAAATAGAACTATTAAGATTTATTTTTACAGCATCATTGAGGTACAGTTGATAAATAAGACATATATTCAAGTTGTACAATGCAATGATATGCTATAGGTATGCACTGTATAATGATTACCGCAGTCACATCAATTAGTACATTCATTACCACTCATAGTTCCTAGTGTGAGTGTGCAGGGGTAAGGATACTTCAAATTTACTGTCTTTTCCAATTTCAATTAAACAGTAGTGTCACTGACTGCAGTGAGCATGCTGTACATGACAACTCCAGAATTAGTGCATCTCGTCACTAAATCTTGTATTCAGTAGACCACATCTCCCCATTCTTTTATCCTGTATGTCTTTATAAATACCATTCTATTGCCTGCATCTATGACTTCAACTTTTTTAGATCCCATGTAATCTTGAGGTTGTATTATATTACTGGATTTTGTGAGTGTAATCTCATCTATGTCTTGTCAGAAATGACATAATTTTCTTTTCAAAATTGTTGAATAATTTTATATGAGCGTATATATACATATATATTATATATAGTATTTGTGAATGCACATATAACAATTTTAACACTACTAAATTTAGAAAAAAATAACTTTTTAAAATAATGTGATTATAAAATGTTTTGTAGGACAAATAATAAAATTTAAAAACCCACAAAAAGGATTATTATTAAGAAAAAATTATTTTTTACTAGAAAAAACAAGATGGTTTATCTCTTCTGTTGGCCTCCATTTTTATGACTCCTCGAGAAAGGCTTTCAAACTAAGTTTGGTGGTGCACACCTGTAATCTCAGTACTCGCGAGGCTGAGGCAGGTGGATCACTGTAAATTCAAGGCCTACCTGGACTACATAGTGAGTTCAAGGCCAACCTAGAATACATAGCAAGGCCCTGTATCAAAAAACCAAAAACCTAAGAATAACAACAAAAGAATGTCTTTCTTAAGAGGGAGCTGAGGGTAGATTATGTAAATTATAGTAGCTGTTGCAGAATTTCTTCTAAGCATAATTTGACTTACTGTGAAGACTATAAGCACTGAAATCTTCTGTGCATCTCTGTGGCATTTCCACTGCATGTTCATCAAGTAGGTTGCTAAGTAGACACTTGCTGTTTTCAGGTGCATAAATTTCTCCATGAATGTATATTTTTATTTTGGGTAGGCTAACCAAATGTTTCACTTGTTTTGATTAGAGCTTTTAAAATCAATAGAAATCAGTATCTTTTCATCCTTGGCCTAACTATAAATTTTCATAAGTTGTATCTCCTCGAACTCAGCAATATTTCCCAATTATAACATTCAGAGTTTTGCCTTGAAGAACAAAGAAGTTTGGCAACCGGTATCAGGGAAATTTATAGTTCAGTTTCAACAAGGTAGGAAGGGCCCAGCTATGAAGTGCACAAGAGGAGAACAGGGAAAAGATTTGAAAAAACATAAATAGTATTTACAGAACTCTAAACAGCATGCCAGGACACCATCATTTCTTGCGTATTTTATGCTCGTGAAAAAGTCTGTCAAGCAGTAGAGCTCGTGTTTTGAGAATAATTAAAAAGAAAGTTTAAAATACTTTCTCTAAGTAAGAGTCCTGTGAATTTCGCATTCTCTGTGCATCTGTTCACTTTAAGGGCGTATGTTTGTTTTGTAGAATAGCTAAAGCACGCTGCACGGGTGATGCACGCAACTTCTACCCGGTGTCCAAAGTGAACTCTAGTTATGTCTTTACAGCTCTGTTATCTGCACACCTCAAATGGAAAAGCAAAGTACAACAGTAGAGGAACACATAGAGATGAGAATAGTTTTTGAAAGAATTTGATACATTTGCTTTTGCAATTCCTTATTGACTTTAATAGAACTATGATGATAATGTTGCGGCAAAAATCAGAAATCGGGTCAAACTCCGCAGGGGATCCAAAAACTCATTCAGAACAAATGAAGTTTTTAATTGATTTTAATTTAGGATCAATTTGGACCGGTCATTGCCCCCCCCCATTCCCGACCAGAGAATGTGGCCCTTAACTGCCTTTGTTCTCACCTTATATACATTTTTGGTTTCCATGGTAATAGATTGGACTGTCTAGGCCTGGCCATAGTTGTTTACCTTGCACCGTGTCACCAGGTCAGGCTCTGGCCATAATAATATATGTACTTTAACAATTCAGGCAAGGAGAAGAATTCCAGGACAAAGTCAGAGCTGCAAAGTTAACCCTTTACAACTCCTCCAGCATGTTTCTTAAGACATATTTTGAGGCTCGTCTATCTTAAAATGTTGTGCTAAAAGTCACCGCCCATTACAATAAGATTGTCATATTTAAAAAGTAAGTGCACCTGGACCAAGTAGCCAACTCCTATAATGCCAGAACTTTGGAAGTTCGAGGCAGGAAGATCACAAACTGAAATCCAACATAGGCAATTTAACAAATTAGTGAGAACCTGTCTCCAAAAGAAAAAAAAAAAAAAAAAAAGGAACGGAGACATATTATTACAAAGACACTGGTTTCAATCCTTACTATCACCAAAATAAAGTAAAAGTATATCATAAAAGCATTAATACATAAAATTTTCAAGACATGTGTTGGAAGATGGTTCAAAGGATTAGCTGTAACGCAGTTCATAGAAAGATGAGATGTGAGGGGGTGGCGGAGGAGATGAAGGACACGGGGGAGAGGAAGATGGAACACTCCAGCCCGGCTTTCCTCTTACCCCCTTAGCTTCAAGAACCGCAGAGGGCTGGGAACAAACCTCTCTGTTTTGTTCAATATGGCTTCCCTGAATTGCTTGCGTTTGTATTATATGTAGGGAGATACTCTAAAAGCACAGAGAAAATTAAAGTAAATCATCAACAAAATTGCTTTGCTTTTGAAGCTTCATGTGCAGTTGCATGGAAAGATACTTTTGTCAGTATTCCTATTATCTACTAAGAAGCACATTAATTTAAACTAGTTATTTGCACAATAAAGTAAAAATATCCCATCATTTACATATTCCAAACACAAAGACCTACATACTACATCAATATGTTGTGTATTTTAAATTTTTATCTCATGGGATAAATTGACAATTGAGAGAGTACAGCATTCTCTGAGTTTACTCTGAACTGTGCAAATTAAGTCAAAAAAGTATAAGAGTTCTTTGAATGAAATTTCCTAGAGAGGATTTTCAAACTGAATTGAAGGGGAGAAATTGTGAAGTGCTGGGAATGGCCTAGGGCTAAAGGGCTGGCATAACCATGAAGAGGTTCACAAAGCATAGTTCAGAAAAGTATAGCTCAGCGGGTGAAAAGAAGAAATACAGCTAGCAAATGACTTGTCATAGAAAGAGAAATGATTCTAAACTTTTAAAGAAAGAAGTGAATTAGATAGCATGCTAGAGCACTGCACCTTACCAAAGTAGATAGGCAATAACCATGGCTAACACTGCGATGTCCCTTCACATTAAAGAAATCTTTGAGCTCTATAACGACAGAGTGAAAAAGAAGGACCCTGGCCACAGCTGTTACCCAGTTGTCAGGGAAAATTTAGCTGTGGCCACAGTGTTGTAAGCTTCACTCAGCAAGTATAATCCTTGAGGGACCAGAACCTTTTGCTCCTAAAAGAATACACAAACATTTATTGCTCCTGAAGTACCACTTTTTAATTATATTAAACTCTTATGAAAAGTGTAATTCCAGCATACACATCTGCATCAAATAAGACCTTTATGAAAACTGCCACTATAAGAAAATTTAATCAAAGTGTGTGTGCACCTCCTTTACTGCAGGATTGTTTGCCATTCCTTATTATGAGATGTTATATGAAACTAACTGTGTAATATACCCATAAGTCATCGGGGCATATAGCATGTAAGTATCTTAGGGCAATGATTCAGGAAGACTGTTTTTTATATGTAAAATAACTTTATATCTAAAGAGAAGCACTTAGAAGGAATTATTGTGTGATCATATTGAAAGTTTCACATCATGTGGACACATTTCAAAGGAGTAGGCAGAGATTTAGGCTGTCAAAATGTGTGAAACTCAAATATATATATATATATATATATATATATATATGTGTGTGTGTGTGTGTGTATATATATATATATATATATATATATATATATATATATAGGTAGGGGCAAGCCTGATAATGTTTGCCTTATCTCCAAGTTCATGGAACCATATTGAAAATTCACCTATCTGCTGCTGTTCCAGGGACCCTATAAGTAGATATAACTGCTATGCATTTTTCACCCACTACCCCAGGAGTTTTCTGTTGCTACAGAGGCATGAGCTTTTACTGGAACTTAGAGACTACATATATATACCAATCTGACTGGTGCAATGTGGCTTGGGATTTGGAAATTGCTATTTGTGTAAAGGGTTCTATATTCTCTGGCATATCCAAAAAGGGATATGAAGTGAAAATTTCCTCAGATGACATGGGACAATAAAAATAAACAACTTGATGATTCATTGTTAATCCCCAGTAGGTTCACCAGAGGTGTAGTATAAATCTCTGATGTATGTATAAACATCCATTTACTTATGAAAACACATTTATGCTTCTTTATGACACAGGAATACTCCATTATGTATAAACACCACATTGTATTTATCTACTCGTGAGATAATAAGCATATAAACTCTTCCTAAGTTTTAGCTGTTATAAACTGCACTGCTCTAAACATGAGTATGTATGTATCACTGTAATGCGATGACTTAGCTCCTTCGGAAGATACCTAGGAAGAATAGCTGGGTCAAACAGAATTTCTAATTTGGGGTCTTAGGGAATCTCCATATTGATTTCCATAGAGTATTAGTTTATATTCCCACCGACAATGTAGAAGTGCACCTTTTCCTAGCAGTGCTCTTCACCATTTGTTATTATCTGACTTTTAAAAATTTTATTTTAAAGAGAATTAAAAAGCAGTAACAAAATAACAACAACAAAGACAAAAAGAAAACAAAGCAAAAACAATAAAAATGATACAGTTTTAGAATAAAATGATAACAACTAACAGTGGTTGTTATATTACATATTGTTATCTTCAACAAAGTTTCTCAGATTACCAGATATAAGAATGCAAGTGATCAAACCATGAAAGAGATACAAAATAAAAACAAAAAAAATGATTAGAAATGATACAAAATTTCACTAGACAAGATGGTAGGAATTCACCGTGGTTGTTATACTGCATATTGTTGTCTTCAAATTAATTTTTCAGATTACCAGATATGAGCATGCAAAATTGGTCAAAAAGAAAAAAAATGGGCGCTAACTGTTCCTTTCAACAAACCATTAGACATCAATAGTACAGTTATCTGACTTTTTGATGGTAGCCATTCTTTCTTGAGTGAAATGATATTATAGTGTTGCTTTATTTTATATTCCTCTAACAGCCAGTGAGGTTGAATTGTTTTATGTGTTTATTGACATAGCCACTTTTCCTGAGCAGTGTCTATTCATTTCATATGCCCATTACCTGACAGAGCCTTTTATTTTAGGGGGACCTATTTTATTTAATTATCTATATTTCTAGATATTAGTCCTCCGTCCAAGGACTAGCCAGCAGCATTTTTCACCTCATGTGGGTTGATCTTTACCCCGTTGACTGTTTCCTTTGCTGTGCAGGTTTTTCATTGGATAGGACCCCTTTTGTCAATTTTCAGTATAATTTCTCGTGCTATTGGTCTTCTGCTCAGCCAGTCTCTGCCTACACAACATCTTCCAGGGTTTTATATTCCAGCAGGTTGCTCCTGTTGTAACATTTAAATCTTTGATCCATTTTTATTTTACTTTAGTTCATGGTGAGAAACAGAGATCTAAACTCATTCTCCTGCATGTGGCTATCCAGTATTCCCAGCACCATTTATGAAAGAGGCCGTCCTTCCTCGAGTGTATGTTTTTGGCCTCTTATTAAAGATCAAATAACTGAATGTGCTCGGGTTGTTTCTTCTTCCTCTATTCTTTTCCATTGATCCACATGTTTGTTTTTGGACCAGTGTGTTGCTGTTTTTATCACTACTGCTTTATAGTATAACTTTGTATCTGGGATTGTGATGTCTCCTGATTTACTTTTGTTTCCTAGCATTGTTTTGCTACTCTGAGTCTCTTCTGATTACCTCTGAATTTTAGGATTATTTTTGCTTTTTTAAAGATTGTTCTTTCTAGGTCTCTGAGGAGTGCTGTTGGCACCTTCCTTAAAATTATGTTAAATGTAAATATCAATTTTGAAAATGTGTTCGTTTTGACTGAGTTAGCTCTGCCTGTTCTGGGACATGGGCTATCTTTCCACTTTCCGCTGTCCTTGTTGTTTTCCTTTTTCTGAGTAATGTGATTTGTATTGTAGATGTCTTTGACTTTCTGGATAAGGACAATTTTTAAGTATTTAATTTTTCTTTGTGCTGTCACAAATGGTAATTTTTCTAATCTGTTTCTTATTGAGTTCACTATTAGTGTACAAGAATACTAGTTGTGTGTTGATTTTGTATCCTATACTGATGAATTTGATAATTAATTATAGGATTTTTTTGGTGGAATATTCTAGGTCTTGTCTACAATGGGTCATGTTATATGCAAATAATAATACTCTAACTTATTTCTGTTTTCAGAGGGATCTGTTTAATGTCTCAAGGACATTAGTGATGATGGGGGGCATCCTTCTATTTTTCCTGTATTTAAAGGGAAATCTTTTAGTTTTTTCCAATATATTATGATGTTGGCAGTAGTTTGGGTCATAAATGACTTTTATCAGATTTAGATCATATCCTACTGTATGTATATGAATGGAAGTTAGATTTTGTGGCAGATCTTTACTGCATCTTTGGCAAGGATCACATGATTTTGACCTTGCATTTGTTTATGTTATGATTTACACTTATTGATTTGCATATTTTGAACCCTCCTTGGATCTCTACACGGTCATGGTGTCTGTCTTTGATGATGTATTGGATTCTGTTTCCCAGTATCTTGTTGAGGGTATTTGCATCTATGTTCAATAGGGGAATTGGCAAATAGTTTGTTTTTCTTTGTTTGGCTTTTTGTCTGATTTTGGAATCAGGGAATCATTCCAGGAATGACTTTTGGAATATTCCTTCTCTTTGAATTTTATTAAAGAGTTCAAGGGCTACTGGTATTAGATCTCCCCTGAAGTTCTTGTAGAATTTGATAGTGGACACATAATGTCTTAGGTTTTTTTTAGTTGATAGATTTTTTTTTTGCTTTTTAATTGGTGCCTCAATTTCTTTTTTTTTTTTAATTTCAAAAATAAAAGAACAAAAACACTAACAAACATACACACAGTAGCACAAGAACAGTACAAAAACCGAACTACAGGTGGCAGGGGATCAACAATGATTGTTGTATTACATGTTGGTAGCTTCAAAGTGTATACTCAGGACAATACAAATAGACATACAAGGTTGATCAAACAACTAATCACCAATTGGTGCTTCAATTTCTTTGCCTATTAAATGCTTTAAGTCTTCTGGGTTCAGTTTTGTTAATCTGTACTTACCTCAGAATCTACCTATTTCTTCTGAGTGCTACAGTTCTAGAGTGTACAGTTTTGTGACATAGTTGGTTATAATCTTCTGGATTTCAACAGTGTTTGCAGTTTTAATTTTTTCCTAATTGCACTGATTTCAATCTTTTCTTTCTTCTTTTCTTAATACTGTCAAAAGATTTTTTCTGCATGGTTTATTCTGAAAAGTCAGCTCTTTGATTCATTGATTCTAGTTTTTGTTTTGTTTCTGCTCTCATTTTGATTAGGTTTTGCTCTGATCTTTATAATTTTTGTTTCCTTGTAGTACCTCTGAGTTTGGGTTGTTCTTGTTTTTATAAGATTTTACATTGCACTTTGTGTTCTCATTATCCCATTTGTATAATTATGTTTTCACATTAAGATCAATTATATTAACTACACAATAATTTCCATTATGAATCAGTTCAGGACGTCTTGGCAACCACAGTACCATAATGAAAGTTACTCATGAAATAGAATTTCCAGAACTGCTTCAGATAGTGTCAAAATAAGACGGGAAAAGTGTGTCTAAATTGAGGGGCATTATTTTGAGGGGGATGCAGAGCAATGTGCCTTTTAGTGTAATAATACTTAAAATGTAAACATTCACCATATTTTTGTAAACACAATTACAACTTGAAATCCTCTAATCATTCTTAATGCATGTTGGACACTCCGTAAGTTTCCCAGATAATTTTGTAAGAATAATCTCTTCCATGGCTTAAAGCATCTTCTGACACTCCCTTAGTTTTCTGTCATCTTCAGAGTGTTACTGGGAGGTGTAAATAATATGTTTTAATGATTGATTTTTGAAATCCTATGAGGTTCAGAATGAGATTTGTTAAGACAGATACTGGTTTTAATTAAGGATAGGTACTGCATATAAAAGCATTGGGAGTGAAGTACCGAATGCCTGCGTGTTCTTAATAAGCATTTTTCATCTGTCAAATGAAGAAGGGAGAATCATGCTTTATTCCGTGATAATGGATTTCCTCTCTGCTGACAAACTCAAGGCTCGAAGTGCAGAAAAACTGCCCACATCTCCATTTCTCTACATATCCGTATCCATTTCTCTGTTATTTATTCTTAAATGAAGATTTTAAACATTTCCACACATGTATAATTCATGTTTTATGCTTAAGGTTATTTGGGGTTAGTAAAGAACAAACTACACTGGAAAAATATTTCATTTTATAAGCTGTCATGTGCCTTCAGAAAGTGACTGAGTTTAAAGTGGGCAGTTTAAAAATTTCTATGGCATTTATTTAAAGACAGTATACCAAATGGAAGCATCATAAATATTATTAGAACAGTATAAAGCCAAAATTTAGCTAAGGCCTTATTATATTTATTCTTTTAATTAAGTTTAACCCACAAATGTAAAAGTCAGTAAAGGTAAATGAAAAGTAAATGGTTTGTAAATAAAATATAATTCTATCTTGTTTTTAGCAAATGGTTGAAATTTCTTCATTCTTTGAGAATCAGGATCTTGTTTACACTCTTCATATATTCATGAAGGTAACCTATTTTTTCTTCTATTTGTGCATTGACAGATATATGCACGTGGTTCCCCCACAGTGATGGGTGCTGTAGTGTTTATAAGAAATACAGGAAATGGAAAGTAACTGAATCTTTATAAAAATATAAATACTTCAAGGCAGGAATGTCAGCGTTATCTACTGTTTTATATATTTTATCAAAAATAATATCAAAGTAATGCATCTTCAAATATTTCTAAAGAAAGAGGTTCCGGCTATACATGCTCTTGTCTCTGAATAGGCACGAACTTTTAAATATTTCTGATTTGAAAATATTTAATGTGAGCCTCTAGAACTCTATAATGTCTAGTCACAATGTCTACTCAATTCATAATGTAGACTGTTAATGTGCTTTAATGTCCTGTACTTATCCTGAACTCATTTCCTTTCATCAAACCTGATAGCTGTTATTACTAAGTATAGTACATTTTTATAGAGAATGTCTTAATTTTGTTATACTCTTCAATTTATATCTGCTGCTTCATCTCTCTTTTTCAAACATTTATCTGCCTGCCATATAAATATATCATATATCACCTGTTATATTTGTTAAAGATATATTATATAACTATATCTATATATATGAATTGTTCATTGAGCATATGAGGCAATTATTTTATCTGCAAGTTTAAATCTTAAATTTAATATATTTTTAATAATGGGGACTCTGGGAAGCTAGGCAAGCACCCCAATACTGAGCTACACTCACGGCCTTAAATTCCTACTTTCTTAAATATCTAATTTCTCCATAAGAGTGTACAAATTCTCTCCTCCCAAACAATGTGCTCAACAACACCACAGCACCTCCCAGGAACGTTTTAGATACACGCACAAATGTCTGTAGGAATGTATCATGAAATAACCAGTCTTGAGGCACTAGCCTTCCAGGTTGTTACTACTCCTTTCATGTTATAATACAGTTAGTAACAAATATAACTTGAAAAAGAAATATATATCCTTTCCAATGTAGTTTTAGAGTAAATTCTTGAGATCAAAGACAGATATGCATTTTATACCTTCACAGAGAGGTGTTTTCAAATTCTCCTCTAACATGTTGGTTCTCATTTACAACATAATTACTTACACTCTCATGTCAGCTAGTAAATTATTTTCCTCTTTCCTTACTGGATACGAAAAGCTATTCATCACGTTTTTGTGTTACTTTCCAGGCATTTAATTATCTGCGAGGGCAACTAATATTCTACATACTAATACAGATCTTTCTGCTGAATTCCTTTTTCATATAACGTGTTTGGAGTTTGTTCTTATTATGCTTATTAATTTATTTGTTGTTGTTGGTTTGGTTTTGTGATATTGGGGTTTGAAATCAGGGTCTCCCACATAATATAGCAGTCTACCACTGTCTCCTAAGATTTATTTTCTTGTAACAGGATTGTCTTTGTGAAATATATTTCTTGAATAATTTACCAGTATGTTCCATCATATATTTGTTATAGGCATTTAAAATATTTCTGGTACTCTCAATCTTTTCAGCTATACAGTACAGAATTGTGCCATCTCGAGAAATATTCCAATCATCTCAATTTATTCACATTATTTTTTCTATTTATTTTGAAATTTTGATTTCATAAGCATTTTAAATGTTTTTCCTTTGTTTTACATCATTATCCTCAAATTTATGTTCTGTAACTTAAATACAGAGTTTTCCTAAATAGCAGAATATTTGCAAATGTCCCCATTATATATTTTTTAATTTTTATTTTAAAGACAATAAATAAAGACATATAAACCAGGATAATATAAAAACAATAAGGGAAATACAAAATTATAGAGAAGATAGTAGGGAATTACCACTGGATGTTGTATTATGTAATGTTATCTTCGCATTTGTTAACACAAAAACAACAAAGGAAATATAAGATTATAGAGAAGATAGTATGTGACTTATTTTTATGAATCCTTCTGTTCATCCCTCAAAGTTCATCTGTTCTGGTATTTTGCAATAAGGAATTTTTGTAAAATTATCTGGTCTCCTATTGGAACAAATGTCTTTGATTTTTCTACCTGTATCTTACCAAAGTTATTAGAAAGACATGAAACTTGAGTTTGTTTATATCCTTCTAACAATTTTCTTTCTAGGTTAACCTGTTTTTGTCACTTACATTTTATGGATCTTAGCTGTTCACT
The DNA here is from genome assembly GCA_004027595.1 of Dinomys branickii. Taxonomy (NCBI): domain Eukaryota; kingdom Metazoa; phylum Chordata; class Mammalia; order Rodentia; family Dinomyidae; genus Dinomys; species Dinomys branickii. Next base: position 30,636 of record PVLD010016958.1, read on the forward strand.
TGCCAAATGCTGTTCCTGTCACATCATCACAAAAATGATAATACATGTTATTTAAGTAGGCTGGGTCAACTCAAAGTCTGTATACTTCAAAACATTATGTTCTGCACAAAAAATACATAAAACTTCATATATCAGTGTAAAAATTTAAAAGATTTCAAAATGTTAAGCTAGAAGTTTCGTATTTTATTACCTGTGAAAAAAGCCCCCTCTTATTTCACAGCTGATTAGAGTGGGTGCTTTCAAGATTTTTTTCTAGAAATGATTACCGCAGCCCATTAGACTAACAGTTTAAATTAATTGACCAATAGCCTTATCAGCTCAGGCATAAGTAAATCTGACGGTCTAATCATTTCCCTCCTTGGCCTTTCAGTTAGAGGCCATTTTAGTACAAATAGCATTAAAATTTTTCACATCTTTTACTGAAAACTCTCCTTTCACACATGCAAAGAAAATTTCCTCTCTGCAAAAGGAAAGAAAAAGAATCAACTCTAAGCATAGATCATTAAATGGCCTTTAGTTAAGGGAGTTACATTCATCTTTCCCCTGGAGAACCTTTTTCCCCATGGTGGTCCTTAATCCTAAATTAGGGACTGGTGGCTGTTCCTTGCATAAAAGTGGGACAAGGGACTCAAGTTAATGCTGCATTGTTTCAAAACCCTGAATAAGGAGCGAGACAGATGCTAACACACTGGAGAGCTGGTGGGAGACTTTACTTCTCTACCGTCATTCAGTATTTCTGTAGCTTTTCTTGAGAGTCAGTGGACGAATAAGACTTCATGTAGTCACAAAGAGGGCTGCATGCTGGGTTCATGGTATCCCCAAAGCATTAAGCTAAATTCAGGCTGAAATTTGAGAGAAAATAAAGAGAAAAGGCCTACAAATGTTCCCATGTAGACAGATGAAACCCTAAACCCAACAACTTTAAACTGTTAGAGACCTTATATTTCTGTGACTTTCTCACAGCTAGAGCTGGTAGCATCACGATTCCCTGCTCATCCTCGATGAACCGGAGACTAAACGTAATTTCGTGAACAAAATCTGTTCATAACTGTTTTCTTTATATTTCCTTAAACTAATCAAACCATTGCGGAAAATGCAGAAATTCTCAGAGAAACAGAAAATTAACATATTGAGAGTTAACACGATTAGCTAATCAAGTCATTTTATCTATAATCACACTGGCAATGGATTGCACTGTAGCGCGCAAAATCATATTTAATGGGAAAATAATACTCCAAATAAATACAAAATAAAAGTAATATTACTTTTTTTCTGTCCAAAAGAGAAGTTAATATACAGCTAGAAATTTGTTATGCCTGTCAAACAGCATCTGTCAAATGTCAAAAATACATACCTACGTGATACCGCCCAATTTAGATAATAGTTCCAACTGTTCTATGAATATAAAATTACATTGCTGTATCCTAAAAAAACACCAAACAAACTAACAAACAAGTTTTCCCAGGCTCCTCTATCTCTATTTGCTAGACAATGAAAGTAGACATTTAATGTTTATTGAATAGGATTTATGAAGCTGTCAGAGAACTGACACATGGCAATATAATGTAGTGTGGCTGAAGCGTAGATAATCTGCAGCTGAATGAATTACACTAATTTTGGTGCTTGCATATTCATGCTATGAAAATAGTTCTTGTAGCAGATTTCTTCATTGTCTGCATGTGCCACAGCGTGTCTAGAAGTAGAGTTAATCGCCCTCTAGGACTTGTGGGAATTCACAGGACTGTAGAATTTCCTTGTTTTCTGGAAGAGTATTCATGATTTGTGTAAGGAAGCCAAAACACCAATAATTAAATTATCACAACTGCAAACACTTAACTTAGGAAAAGATATTCAAAGTACAGTTAGGGATTTCTAACTATTTTTAATATCAGAATTTTATCTTCATCCATTGTGCAATCAATACACAATTATATTTCAAGTTTAATGTCACTTGATAAAATGAAAGTGTTGATTATATCATTAAAATGGAACAGTGTGCATACCTGCTACACTTTCTACTGCAGTAAGATTACATAGCTCTCTAAAGTTAATTAGAAGAGATATGCTCCCTCATGGAGCATATTAAAAGTAAAGTATTTTATTTGCTTCACCAGAAGGTACATTATTAGATCTCTGAAAGAGAGAAATTAATCATAAAAACGCACTTTCTATTTCCTTATCATGATGCAGTCTACATAGCTGCAAGGCAGGATTCATTTGAGGAAAAGACGTGCTAATTCCTTGGATTTTGCATTTGTGAGAGATGAGGTATTTTCCTTTTTTTTTTTTTTTTTTTTTAACCAAAATGAGCCCACGTATTAAATTTTATTTGAAATATCTGGTGTACCACTGTAATAAGATATCCTTAACTATTTTTGGACATTTTCTTTTGTACTGGGAATTGAACTCAGGACCGTGCCCTTGCTAGGCAGGCCCTTATGGCATGGAGCTGTAGCCTCCAGCCTTGAGAGATTTAGTAGAAAAGGAATATCTGTTTATAGCAGCACAATTTATAAGGGCTAAATCTTGGAAGCAGACTGTATGCCCATCAAGAGATGAATGGGTAAAGAAAAAATGATACTGTATTTACACAAAATGGAGCCCTGCTCTGTCACAGAGAAAGATGAACTTGAGTCATTTTGTGAGAAAATGAGTGCACCTCGAGACCACAGTGTTAAGTGAAATAAATCAAACACACAAGCTTAAATAGCACAGGGTTTCCTTTCTATGAGAAACTCAAAATATATAAAAAATAGGAGCGAAATAAAAGAAAGACTGCAGGGTCTGGAGATATAGCTCAGTGGAATAAGCGCCTGCCCTAGCAAGTTTAAGGTCCTGAGTTCGATCCTTGGTGCCGCCAAAAACAAACAAGAGAGACTACAAAACAGGAGGTAGATATTGTGCAAAATGGAAGGGAACAAAAAGATGAAAGTGGGAAGGAGAAACAGGATGAAAAAAGACTTAGGAAGACTTACGGACAGGGAACAGGACCCCGTGATGAATATGATTATTGCGTTCTGTAAAACATATGTTAACTGAAAAACAAAGATGTGGTCTCTTTTTATAGAAAATCCTTCATTATTTCTTTATTGTAGATCTTCCTTACCTTTGCTTTCTGAATGACTCTGACTTTTATTCTTTGGTTCAGTAGCAAAGAAGTATTTTGAGGACTATTTGTAGATCAACATTGTAAACATAGAGGTAAAATCAGACCACAAGAATGCATTGCTGTTAAAGCAGTTAATGTAATAAGTATAAAATTCTATAAAGGGATATATTTAAAAATAATGGGATATCAGTGCCAAATCCTAAATTGGGAAATCAAATCATGTTTTCATGAAAATGGAACACTAGAATTTGGAAGGGGGAAAAACATTGATATATATCTAAATTTTTAAAAATGCTACATTTACTTTGTTTGATGCTATTGTTAAAATGACAGAGATTGAGGTGATAAACTATGGAAAAGTGCATGTTTCTATGTTGCTGGTGAAAGGTATAACTGGATAAAAGGAATAATACAGGAGAGTCCAGGATAAATACTGAGCCATCCACCTCCTCGTAGTGAGTTTGAAAGGGAGGCAAACAGTGACTTTGTATGATTTATAAACAGAAATCTGCAAATCTTTTAAATCTGTGTATCTCTCTGGTAACAGTCTGGAAAGTGAACAGGGGAAGAAAGGAAGGGCATCAGTATTTAGGCCACTTAGATGATTTACATTATAAATGTTTGGAGAGCAATATCATAGACAAAATTTGTACAGTTCTTGTGTTTACTTCTCACAACAATACGTTATAAATATTGTGTTACAACATACTGTTTTATTATGATTAATAAAGTTAGAGCCTTAACACATTAATATAGTTGCCATAACATAATAGTTTACTGACATGATTAATAACTTTAATTTCTGAGTATTTTTATGTGATATCCAATGTCTCTAACTTTGTATGTAACAGTTGAGTTGTGAAAAGTTGTTTCCAAAAGAATTTAAATGTATAAATTATGTAAATAAGAATATATCACTTGTAAAATTATTTGACCATGAAGTTCCCTAACTTACATCAACACATATAAAATATAGAACTTACATCAGCACATATAAAATATAGATTAAATACAATAAAACATTTTCCATATGACAATAATCTCGTGTTAATTGTGTGTCATAAAGTAGAACTCAGTAACACAGAGGTTCTTAATTTTCAGTATAAATGGCAAACATTTTACTTGCAAACTATTGTTAACCTTTGTGTACTACTAGTGAACACTCCTATTAAGTTGGTGTTGTAGAAGGAACCTGCGTGATTGTTATAAAACAATTTAAATTATAGAAAATACATATATAGTACATAGTTTGATCTCAAATCGGCACAAATCTCTTTCTAAGAGACTCTGTGTTGCTGCTCACTATACTTTAAAAGGCATTTTAGATATTATTCATTTAACTCTTACCAGACTTTTTCTTTAAAGCCCACTGGATTTTGAAAAGACAATAATGCTATTATAAAGTCAGTTTTTCTTTGTAACTACAAAGCCATATATATCATTTTAAGATGTTTTCTAATTTAATACTAGCATATTATTTTTATAATTAACTTTTATTGAGTCCAGTTTCATCATGTTGCTTAAGATTACTTAATTAAAATATACGTTTGACTCAAAACAAATTAGAGATGGGCAGTTAAAATGTACCTTTTAACAAATATACAAATGTACTATAACAAATGTAACAAATATACACATATACTACAACACAGTATAACAAATATACTATTCTCAATGGCTAAATTATAGGTTGATCAATCTCTTGTTAGGACCATCTCAAAGAAATTTGTTATGTTATTTTTATACTAGTTCAAGAAAAATATACTATAGTATCTTTACTGTTTATACCATAATGCTTAAAAATGTTTCTTATTTCAAAGATGAAGATTGTTATTTATGTTCAATAATGCTACCTTTTCTACAACAATCATTTTTATAATTGAATAATGATTTGATACTTGAAAAATAATGACTAAAAATTCCCCCACAAAATAATCATATATTTAAAATAATCTATTTTCAATAACAGTGGCCTTTTGAATTATAACAAATTATGTTGTGCTTGTCATTTTCTATCTGTTTCTTTCAGAAGTGAATTCATTCTACTGGAGTTTTAAATTGTGTTTGTGTGTATGTTGTGTGTGTATGTGTGTGTACATACACATACTTTGTGTGCATACATGCAAATTATTATATGTAGTTTTCATTTGAGCTACTTAATATGAATGCTATTCTATCTAGTAATACCAGTATTTTGATTTCAGAAAATTGATACATTTTCAATACATTTTGTCCACTTAAATGGGTAGTAACATGGCCATTGTCCATACAAAATCAAATCTTACCTTTTCTTCAAGATGATCTAACTTACTTTCTGGGAGAACATTGTCATGGTTGATACATTGTGTCAACTTGGGGAGTCTAGAGGTTTGGCTGAGTGACTCAGCAGGAAGCCAGGGTACTTGCTTTGTACACATCCTGAATCTGTACAAGAGGAAGGCATGGAGATTATGTGAGTGCTACACGACCCCTGGGTGGGGAGAGCCTGTTTATAATGTAAGGGAGAGAAAGAGGCTGCTTGCAGCCACTCTTCTCTTTTGCTGGTTGTTTTTGCTGTGCTCTACTGCTATGAACATTTGCCCTCTGCCATGTGCCACTCTGGCTCAGAACCAGTCAAGTATGGACTGAAACCTCCACAAACTGTAAGCTAAATAAACATTTGCTTCTTCATTTTGGGTGCTGGGTATTTTGTCTCAACAACGAGAAAAAAGTAGCCAAGACAAACATATATTAAATTTTTTGTAGTGGCTTAATTTTTCCAACCAAGACAATTCCTCCACTGTTCACTTGAACGGTTTAATGTGTTTCATTTTAACAACATGAGAAACATACAATGAAATATTAATGGGAGAGTATGTTTTACACACTAGAAACTAGTAGTAATTAGTATATGTATCAGTTTATTCTCACTTATATGATACCAAATTTCTTTATTTTTGTTTGTGTTATCAATTCTAATTGCTTCAACTGACAATGATAAGAATTTTTAAAAATTGAATGCCATTTGATATTTGAATCTTTAAATATGTGTAAGTGCAGGTTAAAGGTTTTGTGTTTCTAGAGTAAATTTATTGATCAGGGTAAATATATTGCTTAGATTTACTCGTAAACTTGTATATTTCAAGTATTTTAAAATCAGAAAAAGTAACAGAGAGTTTAGGCATAATAAATGGGAAAATTTCTCATACATTTCTCAGGATTAATTAAAACAAAAAGAAATCAGTTAAAATGAATTAACTCATCCTTATTCATTAAGATTTAAAAGAGAAGCAGCATTATGAGAGCCTTGTTATTCATAAATCCCTTTAGCTATGAGGACAAAAGTTCTGTCAATTTACAATGAAACACAAGCACATGACTTTTCATACCCTGTGGTATTTCATACTTTATAATTCATAGTTCTCTAATTTGTAGCAATACATATGAGTTTCTCATGGAAGCAAATTGTGTGAAAAAATATTTACTCTTCTTTTGTCTACTATAAACTTTGGTCAGGAGCACATGTAACAAAATGTAGAAGTAGACGGTCAGAAGCAAGAATTTGTGTCCAATCTTTCTTACTTGAAAGAGAGAGAAAGCTAATATAGAAGCATTTGTGAGCGGTTTTAGACCCTAAGCAGAAAGCAGTAGAGCTGCGTTTGTGCTGTCTAAATCATTTTAAGCAGAGCATTTGACTTTGGTTTTGTTTGTTTATATAACACAGAAATAAAACGTGAGGCAAAAGCAATGACTGTCACTGAGGTAGAAAACTTTTTATTGTTTGGACCAAAAAGCTGAAGGAGCCCTGGGCGTGAGAATTCTTCATGGCCGTGATGATTTGAGTGTAAGGGAGACAGTTGTACCCATTTGGTAGCTTTGTGGCTGAGTGGAGGTGCTGCATGCTCGCTCTGCGAGGAGGAAAAGAGGAGGACTCAGAGGTCCTTCTTTTATTTCTTCCTTCCTCTCCTCTTCTTGCATGCTTCCCTTTTGCATTCCTTCTTCTTTCCTTTGTTTCTTTTATATTTTTCATGAATGATGGGTGCGGGTATGTTCTGAAGATTCAATATTTTGTGTGTTGCGTAACTGAAACTCCTCTGTGTCCTCTAAAAGAAGTTATTAAAGTGTTTGTTGGACACAGAATTAGAGTGTAGAGGGAGGATGACTCCGTCAGTATATTATGATACTTAAAACCATAAGAGTAGTTGACAGAAAACAAAATAGACCCTGCCCTGCAAAGACAAAACATATAAAATATTTGATGAAAGAGCACACTGAACACTAAACCTAGATGCGAGGAAAGACAAGTGTAAGAGGCTGTAACATTATAAAACTCCATTACTTCCAGGAAGAAATGCTTGTGGGTGTGTGTCATTGCTGAAATTTAGCATATGACCAAGAGCTACCTTCACAACGTAGAAACAACTGAGTCAAATTAAACCATTCCAGGAGAACTGTGGGGGGCAGGGAAGGCGGCTGGTGGGAGAAAGAAAGGAAAAAGAGAAAAGCACTGAGCGAAGAGGAGGATGAGCAATAATGAGGAGGATGTATAACACTATGATGAAAGATTTGCCTGATTGGTCCATTTAATCCCTCCATCATTAATAGATATTTTTATTATTTCTACTGTATCACTGATAAGGGTAAATGACACATGTCAAATAAATTGTCAAAATCCTCACAGCTAATTACTGAAGCCTAATTTTGGACAGTTCAGCATATGACACAGAATATGAAATAGGCTCAGTACTAAAATATGTAACGTGCATCAAGTATTTGCAGGAAAACAGTCTCAACTGGCCTAAAACTATGGTTGAAGTGTAATGGTTGGTGTGATTGAAAACATAAAAAAGAAACAGGTTTGTAAATAAGCTTGGGGTTTAGCTTCAATTTAATTTAGAATTACTACAATCTGGTGGGTTGGGGTCAGGTAATATGTAAGTAAGAGTTTCAGGAAGTTTCATTAGAAAAAAATATATATATACATGAATAGTTTTGTGTTAGTAGAAATTTGTCTACAATGACTACCAAAAATATTAAATGCCAACATTAAGTATAAGATGATTTCCAATCACCATAAAGGTACATGTACAAATGTTATTAAAACTGAAATTTTATTCACATTGACTTATGTTTGATTCATTATTTTAAACTCCTACTTTCATAGTTACACAACAGTTAGTCAAACTCAACTGCTTGGCTTAAAAATGCAAGACAAAATGGCACAATGAAAAGTTCTCTAGATAGACTGCATATATTAAGAAAAAGAATAAATTTAATAACTTGTGTAAAGCACTTGGAGTGCTAGTTGAAGCATATGTATGCTTTTACTCTATACAGTGGTAAACATACACATAATTTATATATTATTATACATTTCACAATTAACTGTATAAATGTATAACACATTATAACATATATTAACTGTGAATGGCCTAATACAAACTCTGTTGTCTATATATTTTTATAATATCATGTGTTGGTCTTAATGTTAGAAAATATATTTTTAAAATGAAAAGACTATATCATTTTGAGACATTTACTTTTTAAACATCCGAAAAAATTGAAAAATTTTTCCAAACATTTAAAGCTTTTCATTTGTTGGGTTTTTAAATTCTCAACTCCAAAGCCATTTGGTGTTTTGGTTTTATTTTTATTTATTTTTATTTTTTGGTTTTGCTTTGATTTTTGAGGTACAGTCTCACTCCACAGTCCAGACTTCATTCCTTTTGTCTCAACCTCTGGAGCCCAGGGTCACAGATTTGGACCACGGTGCCTTGCAGAAATATTTCTTCTTATACATATCAGAATTCATATTGCACAATGAGTTCTAGATGGCAAAGGAGAACTTATTTTTTGCAACTATCCATTAAGTTTTATTCCCCAGGTTAAGACAAAAATGCACACAAGTGCCAGGTAGTCATTTTTGGAAGTGAAAACCGTCTTCTTCCTCAACCTATGTCCAAGCTCCAGAGTGAGCTACAGTATTTTTATGTCATCCTTTTCATGGTCTGGTGCGATGAATCTGGGAGTTTGCATATGATCAAGAAAGGCTATCGTTTCTGCCAAGAGTATTGAGACCCTTGATATTAACAGAAATGGCAGAGAGAATAAAATTAATTTGTACAGAAAAATAGGGACAGAAATCCTGGTGACATTTGATCCTAATCCTAGTCCAGTTCTTTGTCCTGCTACATTTCGGCCTTTCACAAGGTTTGATTTTTGGTTCTTTTGAGGACTTTGTCATTCCACAGAAAGACTATTTGTCTGAAGTGATGTGTCCTGATTCTGCCACTTGGAACATAAAATTAATAGAAACACCAACCCTATACTGGTGCTTACATCAATGCAAAGAGTCAAAGATTATATAACGTCTTCTAGAGGATGGATAGCTTTAAAATAATAAGAAATAAAATGCTCTTACTATTTCAAAATCCATTCTGAACATGATGCTTAAAATTCTGAAGTTCAGTCTACTTCAAAACACCCCAGGTTATAAAATACTAATGCTGCAAAGTAAGTGGAGCGCATCTCTAATGAATAGAAGTCAATAGATTAGCATTTGAAGTATGGGATGACAGCATGATTGCAATAAACATCTGTAAAATTATTGCTTTTCATCTACATTAATTTGCTAAATGACTGCCATGCAAATAGCCCCAAACCATAAGTAAAAAAAGCATTCAAAAATCATTAGTAAATTAGAACTTGGTTACCTGATTTAAAATCAAAAAAGAAATTAAGTGTGTTAATGCATAACCTACAGTACTCGCATATAATGAGAAGGTAGAGGTTAGTGGAAACCAAGATACTTTTGTGTCCATAGAGAGTCTCTGAGAATGAGCGCGTGCTGTTTTTAGTAGTATTTAGAGAGAGATGGATGTGTACCGCTCTGCTGTAAAAGAACGCTTCACATGCTGTGGCACAGTAGTTACTTTTGAATTTCTGCCTATGGATATGGGTTTATATATTTAGATTGTTGTGCTGTACAGCACCATAGCTACAGTAACCATCCTGCTGAGAAACTGATGTCAAAAGGGAGGAAATGAATGAAACACAGGGCTGACTGGGTAAATAAATATCGATGTGACTCTATTTCTATGCATTAACCCTGCCTGCCAAATATTTTTGTATATAAAATCCTGTGCAGATTAAAATTTTTGTGAGCCTTGCTTCATTTTAAAGTAGTGATTTTATTAAGGTGTGCTAGGATCATGCTTCTCAGCCAAAGATAATTCATTTTGAGGTAGTAATTAATTTTATTTCAGGTTTTTAGTTCATGTTTCATTGTTTTAGCTACATGAGAATTTTAAAAATTACTTCAAATGTTTAAAAACAGAACAAAATATCAAATGCAAAATTTGAAGATTTCTCATTATCTGAAATTAGATCCCAAGACCAATAATGAATACTGTGAGAAATAATGATATTAATGACAGTGGGTGGGCACAGCATGGATTCGGTGTCAGACACATTCATTGCCGAGCTTATTAAAGTTGTTATCTTGTTCATTTAATTTTCAACAATCATATGAAGAACATACTATGATTGTTCCAATATGCGAAGAAGAAAATACTGCTTGAGAGTTTAATTTTCCTGAAATTACAATGTTGTGCATCTTGGAAGCTACTTAGATTTAATTCCAGTCACCATATAGTTTTTGTTTGTTTGGTTGTTTGTTTGTTCTTTTGTATTGTTTTGTTTTTGTACTGGGAATGGAACTCATTTCCTTGTGCTTGCTGGGCAGGCACTGTGCACTGAGCTGTATCTCTCCTATTCACCATACTCTTAAGCACCCTGTAAACGAATTTAAACAGGCAACACATTTAACCAGGCTGAACTCGGCGCATCAAGTCCTTCAAATTCCTTGACTGAGTCATCTATTCCTAAGTAGTCTCCCTTGATCAACACCATTACTGCTTCTCTGCACACACTTCCATGTTTTATCTTCAAGTTTATCTTCACTCATCCTGAGAGGCTGTTGAAGAAAAATCTCACATCTTTCCAGGAAACAAATTAAAGCCCGCTAAATTAGATGACTTGGTGATGCCTTTGATCCATGACTGTCCTGTTTTTTTGTTTTGTTTTTCTTGTTGTTGTTTTCTTTCTCACATCTCCTTACACTCAAACAAATACGTGTCACTGTCTCATAGACCAAAGTGCTCCATATGTAGGCCAGTGACTGGTGATGGTCCACAGCTTGCTAGGCCATCAACAGGAGGTGAGTGACAGACAACGGAGGAAGTTTCATCTCTACTTGGAGCTGTTCCCCATCACTTGAACTGTTGACTGAGCTCTGCCCCCTGTCACACAGTGGTCCTGTTTGATTTTCATATGATCCTGCAACTCACTGTGCATTGCACATGCAAGGAACCTAGCTTACATGCTTTTCATGAAAATCAAATTTCTAACAGTCTGAGGTAAAACTGAGATAGTGATGCTAGCCCTGGGGAGTGGCTATAAGTATAGATTAACATCCGTGTTGAGGTTTTCATGGAGGCCATAATGAGTCAAATGTTTGTAGACTCATATCACACTCCTATCAGTGAAGGACAAGTCACATGCTACATTTGTTGGCAGACTTTATAGTAGCAAGTGAGTTGATGTCTTTCAACTGCACGTCTCGATCTGATGGCCAGCTCTAAGTCAGAATCTAATGCCTATTTGGTTTTTTTTTTTTGTTGTTGTTGTTGTTGTTGTTGTTGTTTCTATTTAAAAAAATAAAAGTACAAAAACATATTGACAAACAGACACCAACTAGCATAAAAAATAGTACAATCACAACTAATCTATAGACAAGGTGACATGGTCTCAACAGTGGTTATTGCTTTATCCATTGATATCTTCGAAATGTAAATATATGAACCCATATACAGACATGCAAAATAAGTCAGACAATTAATCCTCTCAACAACAGAAAAAACAAAAATATAAAAAATCCAAAGAAAAAAAGAAAACAGGCAAACAACAACAACAAAAAACCACCAATAGTAGCTGCTTTGCATATTGATATCTTCGAAGTCTGTGTTCAGGATAACACATACAGACATACAAGATTGATCAAAAAACCAGTCATCGATTATTTCTTAGCATTAAGTGATATAATACAATAGTAGAACCATGTTAGCTCTCCTGCATATATGTATATTCATATACACATACATACATTTTTGTGTCTTTTCTCCTTTCCCTCATCCCATCTGTTCTTTGTTTTAGAACAGATTTCCTTCATGTCTCTTAGTTTACATTCCCACCCTCGGGTTCTTACACCAGTGATACAATACGTTGCCTGCACATGTATCGCTGATTTATTTCACTTATGAGTATGGACTCCAGTTTTGACCACTTGCCTACAAAGTCCCCAAAACTGTCTTTCTTTATAGCTGAATAATATTCCGTTATATAAAAAGGCCACAATTTTTTAATCCAGTCTTCTGTGGATGGACACTTGGGTTGCTTCCACATTTTAGCTATTACAAATTGTGCTGCTATAAACATGGGTGCACATATATAAGAGTGGTATGATGTTTTCAAATCTTCTGGGAAAATACCCAGAAGAGGAATAGCTGGTTTGAATGGAACCTCTAGACCTACTTTGCTGAGAAATCTCCAAACGGCTCTCCACAGTGGTTGCACCAGTCTGCATTCCCACCAGCAGTGTAATAGTCC